>JASAMZ010008194.1:0-97655 GCA_030248115.1 Linhomoeus sp. GSCO2_2 | reverse complement strand
GAGGAAGCAACGCTAATGGGCAAGCGCCACGGCTAACAGCAAAGCAGGAATGCAAGCAGGCAATGAGCAATCAACAGCAACGGAAGCAGCAGCAGGATCAAGAGTGATCACAAAGGGGAATAGAATGGGGCCTAGAAGCCAAAGTTGGGCTGGCCCTTGTCCTCAGAGGACTGGTAGGAGCAGGAGGGAGCGCCGCCGCTGTCGTCGAGGTCGTTGCAGTCGGGGTCGCAGCGCCAGGCAGTCAGGACTTCTTTGTAAACAATGTTCCGCGTGTAGGTTCCTTTCTTCGAGCCGAGATTGCCATTTTCGAGTAGAATCTGAAGGGTGACAGCATGCGAAGGAACGTTAAAAGTAGAAGCTGACAGGTCTGAGGAAGACGAAATGTTTGAGTCTGTTTGCACAATAGTGTCTTTGAAGTTTGCACACAAAATGGGCTGCCAATGGAATGGATTGGACAGGACTGCAAGTTCTAAATGGTGACTTCAGTGGGAAACCCAGTGCAAAGACTGCTATTCATGGGGGTAGAGTGTCAATGCTTGGGCAGTGACCTTGGTGGCGGCGGAGCTGCCAGCGCGCGAGAGGGCCACGTAGAGCTGCCCGTGCGTGAAGACGGGGGCGGGAAGGACGATGCCCACGCGCTGCAGGGTCTGCGACTGCGCCTTGTTGATGGTCATGGCGAAGCACAGCTTGACGGGAAATTGGCGCCGCTGCAATGGAGCGCGTAAGCGATATTTCCTTTAGTACTCTCTAGTAAAGGAAGGTTGTCATACACGTGCACAACTACATCGCAGACAGACTTAGTATAACACAATGAAACAGCAAAACAAAGAAGTGCACCCGGAAA
Source organism: Linhomoeus sp. GSCO2_2 (assembly GCA_030248115.1). Lineage (NCBI taxonomy): Eukaryota > Metazoa > Nematoda > Chromadorea > Monhysterida > Linhomoeidae > Linhomoeus > Linhomoeus sp. GSCO2_2. The sequence goes on along the minus strand of JASAMZ010008194.1, from coordinate 96,811 downwards.
TCGAAGGGCAGCTCCGTCTGGTCAGCGCATGTGAGCACAATTCTTGGAATGAAAGCTCTCTCGCCAGCTCGACTGCCGCTGAATAGGCAGTTCGGTTACAGGGCGCTGGGAGTGTTGCATGGAGTGCAGGTGCTTACGTGACAATGGAGACGTCGAGGACGTTGGGGCGGCAGTCGCGCAGCAGGAGGCGCGTCCCGTTGCAGAGGCCGGCCCTGGGGTCGAGGTTGCGCAGTAGCATCAGAGGCACGCCTGGCTTCAGGCACAGGCGGTGGGGCGGCAGGCCCGAAGGGGTCATCCCGTTCAGCAGCTCCGTGGGATAGATGGTGTCGGCTGCAAGTCGAGGAGGAGTGAACCGAGAGATTAGAGCGTTTGCAGTGATGAAAGCTCTACAGCAGCGATTCTCATTGATGTCAAGGATTGCCATTGCTTTCACTGAGAGAAAGACAGGTTGAAGCAGTTGAAACACTCGCCTGTGTCACTGCCAGCCTCGTCTATCGACAAATAGACAGTGTCTGGCTTGTCTGTTGAGAATCTCTCCATGACATATTGATTGATAAAATCGACGGTGTCATTCTTGGGTGTCAAGATGGCATTTTGCGCGAATAGAAGTGGACTGTCCTGAAAAGTGGCATAAAGAAACGGTTCAGGTTATCATGGCTAAGAGGGTAGACATGATAAAGACTGCTAAGTACAATTGGCACGTCTAAGGCAGCTCAGGATAGGGTTGGAGCTATGCAGTACAGTGCAGAACAACGGCGTTGCTGACCAGAGAAGGCAGGACGAAGTCGACCAGTTCACCAAGGTCCTGCACAACCATATCTGGCGGCAGGCGAATGTAGTCGTCAACATCTGCATGCGAGACAGCCTTCTCAGTTCCATTCCCTACTCTGAGCAAATAGTCGGCATAGCCACGCAATAGGTCGCTCTGATCGGCAGAAGCCAATTCGACCCTCATATTCCTCTTCAGTTGCAAAGGAGTCACCTTTAAGATGGAAATTCTACTGCGGATAAGTGTCCAAGAATGTATAGGGTTTGAAGGTAGGAATAGAAGGAAGGCAATTGCTAGGTGGCTCAGTCTTACCAGTGGCCAGAGCCGACTCCTTTGGACGGTGCTGGCCACGATCTGGCTTCGACTGGCGTGCTTCACCACTGGCAGCACCTGCCTGAAGTCGCCTGCCAGAACGACGACGGCACCACCAAATGGGACGTCCTTCTGCCTGAGGTCCTGAAAGGAACTCGCTGCATGATAGCTGCCTGTCAACTGGCGGACTGACAGTATGCACATGCCTACATACAGTACTGACATAACAACAGGTACGCAAAGAATAACAGGTAAGGTAGAAAATAATGGCAGGGACAGACCCTGAGAGATCTGTCGACGGCGTCAATCTGGTGCTTGTTGGCCATAGAGATTTCGTCCCAAACGATCAGAGAAGCCTCTCTGGCCTTCTTGGCCAGGGCAGTTTGCGCGCCCATGGCGCACGTCGACTGATCGTGCAACCCTTGGATTGGAATAGCGAAGGTGGAATGGGCGGTGTGCCCATTCCGCAAGGCCAGGGCAGCAATGCCGCTGACTGCCACAGCGATCACGCGCTTCCCCTCCAAAACCACAGTGTCAATTAGCACATTGATGAGGTGCGTCTTGCCTGTCAAAATGTATACATCTAGTGCACTAATGAAGGGAGGTTAAACTAATAGAAAAAATTCACCTGTGCCTCCAGGTGCGTCAATAAAGAACAGCTGGTTGGTGGAGGAGGGATCATTGAGAGCGGACAACACCTGATGGAATATGGACTGCTGTTCGGAATTGAGGGACTGAACACGCGACTCCAGCTCAATAGGATCAATTTCTGCGGCCAAATCCCCTTCATCAGTCAGCTCTCTGCAACAGTAGAACAGCAATGCGTAATTAATAAGCAGGCAAAAGGCAATGCAAAGTGATAACGTCAAATGTTGGATATACATTAGAACAGTCTAAACAGAACTGTGCGAAACTCGCCCGTGGATAGGAGCAGGCTCCGCCACAATTCCGTCCAAATCGAAGTCGTTCAAATTCTTGCCGCGAGCCAGAAGAGTTCTGCTGATGTCTTGCAAGGCGTAGTACAGGCAGACGTCGGTGGCACCATACTTCTTTGAGTAGACAAAATCCTCGATCAATTCCTGCAAATGGATGCAGTGTCATTACCATTGTCATATTGGTCGTCGTCGTCGTCATCTTGATCATAATCATCATCACCATTGGAATAGGCGTCACCTCTTGGAAGTGTTGAAAGAGGTCCAGTGGATTGGCGGGCTCGGCCCAAAGGAGAAGCACAGCGAACAGGTGGCGCAGTTGACGGGCACTCTTGAAGGAGACGGCCTCTTGGAGACAGTTGTACCACTCTCGGTCGTCTGAGGCCACGCCAAGGGCCACGGCAGCCGCGTGGAAGGTGGGATGTTCGACTCCGTCAACTGAACAGAAATCAGCACCATTGTTGATTCTTCTACAATTTCAACAGGTGACACAGCAACACACGAAGGTCAAGGACGATTGACAAAGGCAAACGGAGCTGACCTGTCTTCAGATCGCTCCAACTGGTGCAGCCGCGCTGGTAGACCAACAGAAGGCGCAGGTAGAACTTCTCGCTCTGCTGCGGGCTGACCACGTACATTCTGCCAATGGTCCCCTCACCACCACCTCTCTTGCGGCGTCTCCAGCCCTGCAAGTGGAACTACTCTAGTTGGATGGAACCTTACTGCTGCGCAGGGATTGGTAGTACGCCCACGTCAGCTAGACCACTATACAGTAACAAATGTTATGGCAGGGCAAGAGAAGTTGTCTAGGCACCTTCTCCTTGTCATGAGTGAACTGAGTGGGGAACTCGTGGTAGAGCAAGTCCAAGCCCTCTCCTCTTTTATTGGCTTCAAACCAGTTCGTAAGAGAGGTTTTCGGACGGCTGACGGAGCGCAAATTGGTTTCGGCCTGAACCAATCGAAAGGAGTGTGTAAACGCGCAATAGGACAGGAGGCTGAGAGAGAAGAACAGACGTCGAAGGTGACGCGCTCCTCGTCGGGCAGGTGGACGTCCAGTCTGACAACCGTTGGGGAAGAGGTGTGCATGGGAAAGCCAAAGAGCCGCCAGCTGGCCTCGGGGGCCGCGATGTGGCGGCAGTCCAAGTAGAGCTGAATTAAGCAAATTGGCCATGCAAATGATTACATTCCTACACCTATAGGCATGGAAGGGAGTGGACATGTCTGCCTACAATTGGTTCATAAGTAACACAATTCAACTGCATTACAATCAAACTGAAAGCAGAAAACAAAGCACTCACATCGATCTCATTCCTGCGTGGGGCCATGACATAGCCATCTTGGGTTTGAATGACTATTGCCGCGCGATCTGGCCCCTTAGTGATGTACTTGAAGAGATACTTAATCGCCTTGATAGTGGAGCAAATTTCAACATTAATATGGCAGTCGAACATGAGCAAGAGCTGGCGATTGTGGGGCACGACATTTCTGTTCGTGACCAAGTAGGATTGGCCGCGGCTCTTCTTCTCCGCTGAATCGCCGTTGTCACGGCGCCTATAGACGGGATAGCCGTCCTCATTGATTCTGGTAGAGTCTGAGTAGGCCTTGGGATAGTGCTTCGAGCAGGCGCCCTCACGCATGCAGGGCGCGCCCGGGTTCGACTGGCCGCAGGGGCCGTGCACCATGTGCTTCAGCACGATCTCACGCGTCTCAGGAAACTGCAATTGCAATGCAATACCTGTGTGAAAACGCATCGATTTACATATGTAGATACATCAGCTCTAGTGATTTCTCTCCATAGCAAAACATACAGTACCTTAACCGCCAGTGGTAGAATACACATCTGTGCAGCAGTTGCTGTAAGCGAGAGGCTGACCTGCTCAGCATCAGGGAGCTCGGCGCTGATGACCTTGTCGTAGTCGTCGGTGGTGCGGGGCTTCTGGCCGGCGGTCATCCAGACCAGGATGTGGGCGTGCAAATGACCCCTTTTCTGGCTCTCAATCACGTCCACGTGCGCCGCCACAGAGCGCTCGCGCTTGGCCAACTCCTTGTCAATGGCAAGAGCGCCATTGAGGATCATATCTCGCAGCGCTGCCTGAACTGAGACGTGCATGTACATAATGAAGTAAGTACCTATCTATGGAGATATCTAAATGTGTACATATGTGACTGCAAAAGGCATTCATGAAGGGCCATGGCCACCCACCAGGCGAAGGTGGAAGGCCCTGGCCATGAGGTCGGGCCTATCGTTGGGCACCTGCCCCTCAAGGAGGCCCTCTCTGACTTCGGGCCAGTTTGGATTGGTCGTCATGGTGATGAAGTAGTCGGGCTTGCCAAAGCTGCGCACAGCTGTCTTGATAGAGCTGGTTCATGGAGCGGGGAGAGCCAGTGAAAGAGGAGGGCAAAATGACTGCTTGCCCTATGTAGGGCCTTTCCATCTGTGAGGCCGTCGTTCACTGCATCCTCCACGTCTGCAAGTACAATGTATGCACATACCATGGAAGTGTGTACACCTTGGTATGCAACATGATTAATTGCATTCAGCAAATCACGGGGATAAAACGCTCACTCTTGTAAAGGTCGGCTCTCAGCTGCGTCTGGCTATCGGTTCTGCGGTACCAGGAGAGTCGATTCTGCTCGACCCTGCACCAGTTGTCGACGATCCACTGGTGGAACAGGCGTCCGTAGCTGTGCGGCACCACGACCGCCTGGTCGGCCGCGCACCGAAACGCCAAACGATAGGCCGCGTACCGCAGCAGCGATACCTGCACGCAAAGACAACGTCAGGGCATGCAAACAGGACGTCGTCGACGCCTTCGCCGCCGCGATCGTCGTCCTCGTCGTCGTCGTCCTCGTCGTCGTCGTCCTCGTCGTCGTCGTCCTCGTCGTCGTCGTCGTTGTCGTGGTCGTCGTCGTCGCCGTCGTCGTCGTCGTCGTCGTCGTCGTCGCCGTCGTCGTCGTCGTCGTCGTCGTCGTGGTCGTTGTCGTCGTCATAGCAAATCATAGCAAAATACACACGTCACTGGTCCAGCTGAACATGACGGTGCATTGTAAGCACCTCAACACCACTGTCCATTGAAATGAACGTCAGGCATCTCACCAATTGTCTCGCGCTGCCTCTGGCCTCGCTGTTGGCCTGGCGCAGCTCAGCACGCCTGTCTTTGTCCAGCTGAACATGCTGGGGCATTGTAAACACCTCAACACCACTGGCCATTGAACGCCAGGCATCTCACCGATTGTCTCGCGCTGCCTCTGGCCTCACTGTTGGCTTGGCGCAGCTGAGCACGCCTGTCTTCGTCCAGCTGAAGCGTATAGACAATTTCAGAAACACAGCACACCCTTGCACAAACGTCCTATTCACTAAGCTAAGCGCGCCATCACAACGAACTGACCTTCCGAATTCCGATACATAACCGAGCTCAAAAATTCCATCACGCAGATGCATCGCGCTCTACTGTGCACTACAACGGACAGGTAGTGTGCACTACAACGGACAGCAATCGTTAGCAAACTGACCTTGGCTCTGTAACGGCGTTGCCTTGCCACCATTGCTGTGGGTGCTTTTATCCGTTTTGCGGGCACCCCAATGTTGACGTCGTCGTCCTCTTCACCAGCACTGCTTTCCATGGCAGTGACGTCCTAGCAACCGCAAGCCAACATCGCGTGCGACGCACAAAACAGATTATGACCTATTCATTCCCAAACATGACCTATACTCGGCGCGCGGTGCACAAAACAAACACGTCGGATTGTGAGCAATTCATTCCCAAACACTGCCTCACGCGCGCGCTGCATAAAACGCCGCACAAAACAGAGCATTAGATGAGCTCAGTTGTGAGCGAGCGGTGAGGCATTGGAGGCATCGCATTGCACATTGCAAGGCTCTTTACTGTACCACCCCAAGCGAGCGAGCTTCTCTGCGGGACGCCGCTGGCGTCCTGCTGGCTTCCCGGCGCGCGCCTGCTGAAGCGTCGCGAGGCGAAGTGCTTGGGAGACAAGCGTAGTCGGACGGACAGACAGACAGACAAAAGGCCTAGCTAGCGTAGTAATGTAGGAAGCGTCGCGAGGCGAAGTGCTTGGGAGACAAGCGTAGTCGGACGGACAGACGAACAGACAAAAGGCCTAGCTAGCGTAGTAATGTAGATGTAGATCTACGGACGGACACTACACCTAGCTAGCTTAGTAATGTAGAGCATGCTCGTTTGCGCGCAGCGGCGTACAGGCGTCGCTAGCGCATAGCCAGTATTGATTTGATGCAGTTGCGCCGCGTTGAAAAGGCAAGCGTCTACGGGCGCCGCGTTGAAAAGGCAAGCGTCTACGGACGGACAAGGCAAGCGTCTACGGACGGACACTACACCTAGCTGGCATAGTAATGTAGATTCCGTGTGTGGGACTTCGTATTTCAGTGGCGTAGCCAGGGGTTGGCAATTGGGGCAAATGCCCCCCCCCCAGATGCCGGCTTTGCCCCCCCCCCAGATGGCCAGCAAGAGAAAAAATTTTCGCCTGCGGCGCTATAAATAGTAGAAATTTTCGCCTGCGGCGCTATAAGTAGTACAAATTTTCGCTTACGGCGCTATAAGTAGTAGCAATTTTCGTCTGCGGCGCTATAAATAATGAAAATTTTCTCCTGCGTCACTATAAATAATCAACATTTTTGTATGCGGCGCTAAAAATAATAGGAATTTTTTCGCTTGGCCTCAGCCGAGCGAACCCTATCAAGAGCTCGGCGTGCGTACGTATACGTGCGTACGTACGTCCCGCTCGCTTCGGGCTTAATAACTCGCTCGTCTGACGTCGTAGGGTGGAGTTTGAGACATCGTCGAGTAGCCTGAGGACTCCTCTCGCCATCCGAGTGTTCAAAACTGAAATAAGTTTTCAAACTCGCGCGCTACAGTATCCCAAAGTGGGGTCTATTTTAATACAAAAGTTGACCGAAGCTAGTCAAATTGCATATCAAAGTGAAGCGCTCGAGCTCCTGAGCACGAATCAGAAAACAAAAAGTTTCAAAAGTTTAAACAGAGAGCTACAGTAACCAAAACGCGTCGAAAACTGGAAACGACACGCTTGCTTCGGGCTTAATAACTCGCTTGTCTGACGTCGCTGGGTTGAGGTCGACACATCGACAGGTAGCCCTCGGACTACTCTCGCCATCTGAGTGTTCAAAACTGAAAAAAGTTTTCAACCTCGTGCGCTACAGTATCCCAAAGTGGGGTCCGTTTTAAGACAAAAGTTGACCGAAGCTAGTCAAATCACCTGTCGATGTGTCAGTGGCATGTCTGCACCAGGGAAATTTCAAGCGAGCTTTCGGCCCACAATCGGAGCCGTCGTCAGGCACTTGTTGCACTTGGGTAAAGAACCTACCCAAGTGCAACAAGTGCCTGACGACGGCTCCGATTGTGGGCAGAAAGCTCGCTTGAAATTTCCCTGGTGCAGACATGCCACTGACACATCGACAGGCGTCAAACAATAACTGCACAGCTGACGGTTTCCTGAAGTCTAGTCAAATCACATATCAAAGTGAAGCGCTCGAGCTCCTGAGCACGAATCCGAAAACAAAAAGTTTCAAAAGTTTAAACAGAGAGCTACAGTAACCAAAACGCGTCGAAAATTGGAAACGACACGCTTGCTTCGGGCTTAATAACTCGCTTGTCTGACGTCGCTGGGTTGAGTTCGACACATCGACGGGTAGCCCTGAACCGTCGCCTTAGTGCCAGTCATCTACTGATGAGGTCGCGCTGGCACTTCGTAGCTGAGTCTAGATCTAGCGACCGAAACTCAGCTAACGCTTGTCGTTTGTGAACTTTTTGTGCAAAATATAGAAATTAGGTAGCTAGTGATCGTGATACTTCACGTATTCAATTAGTGATCCTGGTAGATTCTTATGGTGTGTGGTTATCCCAGCCTAGGATTCGATCCAGCGATTTGTATCTGTGCAAAGTTTGATTATTGATTAAATTTATTGAAGTTATTGCCAAAATTGTCGTAGTATTGTTTGTCGCAATAAGAGGCACTGTGCGTTGCCTTCGGCTACGTTGTGCCGGTCTTCGGACCACCCAACACCCCGATTATGGGGCCTCCCGCCCTTGTGGCGGGCACGCTAAATTCCCCTCTGGGGAAACCCTTCGCAAGAAGCCCGTCGTACGCGGCGGGCGACCTAAATAATAAGTGTACTAAATAGTTGTGTGCAAAATTTGATAATTTGATTGAACGTGTGCTAATCTTTGTAGGAGGAACAGCAGTTAGCCACGAAGTACGCCAAACTTTCGAAGGAGCAGATGGGCCAGAAGTTCGCGGAGCTCGAGTTGGGACAGCGCAAGCTTGCCAAGGAGCTGGAGCACGAGAAGAAGCACCGAGCCGCCAGATGCGTGCGCGTGTACGGTATTGAACAAGCTAAGGACACGCATGTGAAGGAAATGTTGAAGAAAATCGCGGTAGCGGGCATGTTGTTGAAAGAGGATTTCGTCACGGACTTGTTAGACAACAAAATCGTGCACATGCAGAAGATTCTGGACAACACGTGTCTCGTGGTCGAATTTCTGACTGTGCGCGTCAAGAAGTACTTTTGTAAGCATAAGAAGAATCTGTCCAAGTACCGCAACCCGTATGGCGCGAAGCCCATTTCGATATGTGACGAGTTGACTCCCGGCCAAATGCTGCAGATGTCGGAAAATAGGCAGGTCGTGACCGATTTGCGCGCCAAGTTCCCCAATCGTGTTATCGCGGCCGTGAGCTTCAACCGAACCGTAATCGACGGCAAGTACTTTCACTATCGTGAGGCGCAAAAGATGCTGAAGGCGGGCGTGAATCTCGACGAGGTATTGGAGAAAATGACTACCGTAACCGTGGACGATGGCGCGGAGTAGTTGCTTCTGGACAAGGAATTTTGCTCGGTTTGAGGTTTTTTGGCGCGATAATAGGAGTCAGTTCACGGATTTAGTAGGAATTGGCGTGTAGTGGACTGATATGGTGGTGATACTGCGGTGCTGGTTTGATAGCTGCTGATTGCAGTAGCATACCAGTATAGAATTGTGTTGGAATGGTTTTGTGTGGACTCATAACTTATAAGACTTCTCGCCAATTATATTAAAGCATCCCTTCAAAATTGCAACAAAACGGATTTTTAGCGTCGCACTACTGTATTGAACTGCACTACCGTAATCCACAAGTCCGGCCTAGTCGTCAGAGAGGAGGAGAGAGCAACATCCCAAGTGGGAAGGGCCTTGAGCTGCAGAGGCTTAGCCGAAAGGTGAGCATTGTAGCTGCCACGTGTGATCTTGTAGTGCGCCTAATGGACGTCATGGCGCACATGCAGTGCTGCGTGGTGAAGGTGCTGGGGTCTTTCGAGACAAATTGACAGGGTACCAGTGTCCAGAACCTGAGCAGCCCTCAGGCAGTCAACCCTGTCCGTCTACCTTCCCTGGGGTCGGCTTGAGTCGGTCGGCCCAGGCCCAAAAGGTTTACAGGGGGGTATAAGCCTTCGACTTACGACAAACGATAGAAATCAAAATAAAATTTTTACCACAAAACCCATCGCCAAATGGAAGTTTGTGCAAGATTCAGTTTTCGTAAAGGTTGAAGAAACCAACCAAACCGAGTCCACCAAACTTGAGAATCTTGAAAATTGCGTTGCTACTGGGAAGTGCGGGAAAAATTGTCACTGTTGTGGTTTTATTGATAGTACCAAGGCGGTTACAAGTTTTGCAACTGGTCAACTCTACGGTAGAACCGATTTGAATGCTCTTACTTGTGAATCAAAATCAGTGGTCTACTGTATTAGCTGTGCTGTCTGTGGCGTTCAATATGTGGGCCAAACTAAGCAAATGCTAAAAGACCGTCTATCTGGGCATAAAGCGTCGATTACTGCTCAAAAAGACACTCTGATCGCAAAACACTTCGCACAACACGGAATTGGAGCGATTAAAATTCGAATTTTAGAAATAGTGAATGGCGATCAGCAAAAATTGCTTCAGGCTGAGGATTTTTGGATTCGAGCCCTTAATTCGGCCTATCCGTTGGGACTGAACGATCGTCTAAAGGGAATAGGAAAGTTGACGCAATATTCGTCTTGTCTACAGTATCCCAAGTGCCCGTTTCTGACGGTCAACGGAAAGAGGAGGCCGCGGCCCAGAGGTAATAAGATAAGTAGAAATAGTGACGCAAATTTCGACAATTTTAAGGCAAAGTTGCTGCAAAATAGATCATATGACAAAATTTGTGGAATTCTGCGCCAATCAAAAGCCACAAACAGAACTAGGATTGTTCAGCAAATTGTTGGAAAAGAAAAAGAAATAGACCCAATTATTGCCGAAATTATTTTGGCGTTTTTGGCTAAAAATTTCGAAAAACCGCAAAGCAAATCTGTGAAGGATAGTTTAGTAGCAGTTGGCACCTACTGTAACAGAGGTATCGAAATAGTGCGACTGCAACAAATATTTAGAGACAGAGAACTTCGGCTAAAATTCCCAGAAATTTTCGCTAGTGACGAAATATTGGTTACGCTGCGAAGTTTAGAGCCGGCCAGTAGAACTGTATGCAATTATGCAAAATTTCTAGCGAAACTTGATTTAAATAATTTGAGAAATCTGATTGAAAACGACTGTGATTGCCACAACTCAAACTTTCTGTATGGGCCAGGCGGCCATGTTGTCACTGGAAATTTGGAATACATAGAAGATGTAAATTTGCGGAATTTGATGAATTATGGTGCGAATTTTAGGATTCCAGGTAGAATCAACTGGGACGACGTCGTACAGTCTAGTGAAGAAATTTGGAGCTCATTTGTGGCCAAGCACAGAAGGAAGAGACGACTGGACCCTATGCTCTATCAGAGAGCGCTACAACTCTACAGAATTGTCGTTCAAAGGAGAATCAGGCGCTCAGCTGCTAGACAGGTGCAAGAGGAGAATTCAGGTATAAATTACGAAATTGCCTTCCAAAATTTGCGCAAATTACATAGAAATATGGTAGTGGTACCAGCAGACAAAGCTGCAAATAATTATGTCATCTGTTGTAAAAAGTATTACGTGATGAGTATTTGTAAAGAAATGGGAATCAAAATTGACCAAAATGGAATAACGTCAGAAGGAAATGCACTGTATGAAGTTGCCAATGTCGAGAAAACTAGACTTTTTGAAAAGCACGAAATTCTTGCAAAATCTTTCGACCTGAAGTTTGACACAGAGGATAAAATAATACCAAAAATATTCGCAACCGCAAAAATGCACAAAAATCCCTACAAATTTCGATTTATTGCAGGAGCTAGGCTATCTTCTACAAAGAAAGTCAGTGTGCTCTTACAAACAATTTTAAGACTATTGCAGGAACATTTCAAGAACTACTGTGGTGCTATCGCAAGCAATGGAGGCCCTGTCTCCTACTGGGCGGTATCTGACAGTCTTAATGTATTAGAAATGGTCAAGAGACTTAAAAATGTTAAAAGCATTGCGACTTTTGATTTTGAGGCCATGTTCAATAATATTCCGCATGTAGTAATCAAACGAGAACTAAATAAATTGGTAGATTTATGTTACAAAAATTCAGGCCTAAATAAGGTGATTTATGTTGGGCGCAAAGTGTACTTTGCAGATAGAGGTAACAGTACTCGAGGTATAGAGGCGGTAGAAGTGAAACGACTGATTTCAGAGGTGGTCGGCGAGGCGTATGCCTCATTCGCAGGAATCATATTTAGACAGAGAATGGGCGTGCCCATGGGAGGGGCAGCGGCGCCTACTTTGGCCGACTTGTGCCTCGCTCATCTGGAACACACCTATGTCATGGCCAATCGACGTGACTTTATGGGATCAGACAAGCTCATTGCAAGGTACATTGATGACGTTTTAGCCATAAACGGTGCGTCCTTTGAGAATTTGGGTGCCAAAATCTACCCCCCTGAGCTGAAATTGGGCAAAACTGACCTTCAAAATGGCAAGATTTCTTTCCTTGACCTCGAATTTGAAATCTCTGAGGACAAGCTTAAGGAGGTTTACGTCTACGACAAAACAGAAAGTTTTGACTTCCGTGTGATAAAATTTACCCATGTCACAACCAATTCCCCCAGCAATTTGTCATATGGCACGTTTTATACTCAGTTGGTACGGTACTCTAGAATTTGCACCAATAAAACTGGGTTTTGGAACAAAATTCGACAGTTGCAAGAGTCTATGCTAAATCGGGGGTACTGTAACAGAAAATTGTTTAAAAACCTCTGCCGATTTTATGAAAACTATAGATTGAACCTTCTGAAATACGGAATTACCTCTAAGAAAGGGTTTGTGAGGTGTACGGTAGAAGCTTGTGTGTCGACGCTACAGTAATCTTCGCTGTGCAGAATATTTTCGCTTCAGTAGACAGTCCAGCTGCATATCGACCGGTGTGTAGTGACCCTAGCAGTCAGAATAATCCGGACGACAAAGAATTCGAAATTCGCTGAATTTTGTGACTTTTTTTTTTTTTTTTTGTTTTTTTTGTTTTTTTTGACGCGCCCCTTTCTGAGGGGTTCTTGCAGGGCAACATTGGGATCGCCCGGGATTAATTGTTTTGAGCAACACACACGCATTTCTGAGCGGTTGTTGCAAGGCAACATTGGGATCGCCCGGGATTAATTTTTTTATCAGACAAAGTTGTTCGTACGACAAGAGTTCAAAAAACAAAAGTATTTCTTTAGGAATGACCTCTCAACAACTGCCTCAACGTAAGCGTTCAAACGGTCGAACGAATGCCGCTCTACAACGTACGACGAGCGAGTTAGGGCCGATTTGCTGTTTGAACCTTTGAGTTACTGTAGCTCACGAAATTCAAAGTTTTGAATCTCGACTTCTCTTAAAAGAATGAGCAGTATGCCGAAACCTATTCAACGTGCTCAAGATCGTCTCTCTACGACGAAAGACGAGCGAGTTAGAGAAGCCTTGCGTTTTGAACCGTTGGGTTACTGTAGCTCGCGATATTCAAACTTTTGAGTTTCGACCAATCGAAGAACAAATGATCAGTGAGTCGAGAGCTGTCCAACAAACTCAAGATCGTCTCTCTACGACGCACGCTGAGCGAGGTAGAGCGATTTATGTGTTAAAAACGCGAGAATGTCGCTTTTCGTGTTGCGTGTTTGCGTAATTTAGAAAATGTTTTATGCCAAACGAAAGAGCACGTCGAGATCTTTTAGTTGACCTATCGCACGCCGCTCTACGACGTAAGACGAGCGTGTTAGAGCCGTTTTGCGTTTTGCGTTTTGGACCTTCAGGTTACTGTAACGCGCGCAATTCAAACTTTTGAACTTCGACTTCTTTTAACGGAATTGTCAGTGTGCCGAAACCTGTTCAGCGAACTCAAGATCGTCTCTCCATGACGAAAGACGAGTGAGTTAGAAAAGTTTCGCGTTTTAAACCTTTGGGTTACTGTAGCTCCCGAAATTCAAACTTTTGAGTTTCGACCAATAGAAGAACAAATGATCAGTGAGTCGAGAGCTATCCAACCAACCCAAGATCATCTCCCTACGACGCACGCTGAGCGAGTTAGAGCGATTTCTGCGTTAAAGACGCGAGAATGTCGCTTTTCGTGGTGCGTGTTTGCGTAATTAAGAAAACTTTTAATGCCAAACGAAAGAGCACGTCGAGACCTTTTAGTTGACCTATCGCGCGCCGCTCTACGACGTAAGGCGAGCGAGTTACAGCCGTTTTCCGTTTTGACCTTCGGGTTACTGTAGCGCGCGCAATTCAAACTTTTGAATTTCGAAGTCTCTTAGCAACATTACCAGTGAGTCGAGAGCTTTCCGTAGAGCCCAAGATCTCCTTCCTACGGCTTTCCAACACCGAGATCTGAGAGCGTAACGGACGCACGCACGCACGCACGCACGAACGAACGATAAGCTCTCGTAGGGGTTCGCCCGGCTGAGGCCGGGCGAAAAAAGTCGTGAACTTTCCGGAGCGCGCGCCAGTTATGTCGGCCAGAGGCAAGGGAGGGATCGGAAGAGGTGGAAGAGGAGGCTCTACCACCAAGAGGACTGCCCAAAAGCAGAGAGAAGACAAGTCGAAAGAAGTTCGTAGGAATAGGATTCGCAGTTTATGAAATTTGTGCACGATAGAACCGTCGCCTTAGTGCCAGTCATCTACTGATGAGGTCGCGCTGGCACTTCGTAGCTGAGTCTAGATCTAGCGACCGAAACTCAGCTAACGCTTGTCGTTTGTGAACTTTTTGTGCAAAATATAGAAATTAGGTAGCTAGTGATCGTGATACTTCACGTATTCAATTAGCAGACGGAGGCACAGAAACTCCAACAAGTGTTGCATTCCCGTTAAATTTGTTTGTTCCCAATTTTTCAAGTGTAGAACTGGGGTCCATAGCCCAGGGTGGGCCTAAGCAGATGCCATTCACTTACAGGCCGATGTGGCGCAAGTGACGCGTTGAAGCAAGCAGGCTGTACTGACCGCTGACTGTCATACGTGTAACCGGGGGGGGGGGGGGGGGGGGGGGGGTAAGCCCCCCCCCCCTAGCCGAAAGTGTACCCCCCCATACCCCCCCCCAGGTACCCCCCTCCCACCTTCCCCAAAAGACCCCCCCTAGAATTTCAAAAATTTTCGCCTGCGGCGCTTAAAAATGGCAAAAATTTCGCCTGCGGCGCTTGAAAATAGCAAAAGTTTCGCCTGCGGCGCTATATTTTGGACGTTTTTGACCAAAATTAAGCGATTTTTGGCACTTTTTGGCCTATTTTTGCGAAATTTTTATACTCCACAAAAAATGTGGAGTATATAGCGTTTGTGCGCGAAACGCAGAAAATTACAGTCAACGGCGCTCGCGCGTGAAGCGGCCGATTTCCAAACGGTCTTTTGCGTTGGGTAGGCCTAGTAAGTGGGCAGGGTGCACACCAAACGGGGTCACGCTCCGGGACCCCGTTGGCGGGAAATTCAAAAATTTATTTTTTCAAAGTACTGAAAATTGGGTTGGGCAAGGTAGAACTCGAAAAAGTTGCATATAATGGTATATACTATCTTTTGATATGTTGTAGTACTCGATAGGGCCGAACACGCAAAAAAAGAATTGGATCGCTGCGAGACCCATTTTGGCGCCAAATTTGAAAAATTCGCGATTTTTGGCCCTGGGTCAACTTTGACGGGCTGCTGTGCGAGCTAGGTAGCAGCTAGAGCGGCGAGACTACTCTTGGTGCTCCTTCCCAAATGTCCTCTATCGAATGAGCCATGAACGGAAAAAAATCGGCCGAAACACAAAAAACTTTCTTACACTGCGACTTTTTTGACTCCTGGGTCGAAATTTGCGATTTTCGCATTTCGGCGTCTATAGCGCTCGAATGCGTTGCCGAATCGTTCCAAAAGTGGTTTCAAACGATTCTACGTTGAAATCTGGTCCAGAAAAGTGTTTTTGGCAAATTTGCAGAGCTACAGTAACCCTGCCGCGTCCATTTGAACATTGGGTGTCAGGTCGACTTTTGCGATATTATACTCGATTGCGGGGTTTTCGGGGGCGCTGATTACGAATTTGGCATTCGTTTATCGTTTAGATAATGTTTAATACTTATGACGGATTTGCATGCTACCGTACCCCAACTGCAGAATTCCGGTTCCGGGGGTCCATGGGAAGCTAGGGGTGTTGTATGTTGATTCTGGGGTACTCTGGGATGTAGATCACGAATTCGGCATTACTTTTGCGATTGGGAGTGTCAGGAGGCCACAACAGCAGAGGAGTCACCGTGCGTAGGAGTTCAAATTTGTGGAGTATACTGCGTCCCCCGGACGACTTGCCTGGCCTAATTTTTTGGTACTTTTTTGGCAAAATTTTTAGGTCATTTGACCCCACCCCCCCCTCCAGGGGCCTCAGACTCCCCCCCTGAGGGGTCCTATACCCCCCCCCCCCGACCCCCCCCCCCCCCCTGGCCGGTTGGCGCTTACACGTATGCTGACTGTCTATAGCCACTCACAATGTAGAATGCCAGCGGCGCCCCAATTGTAGAGAGCAGGGGATCCCCCGCTGGGGTGGACGGCGTCGGTGGCAGTAGTGCTACAGAACGATGCTCCTATTACTCGGTTCGATTGCGCGTGCGTAGACGCCTTTCTCAGCGAATCTTATATGGACGACGTACTGCAGACGCAACAAAATCATTGGCGAACGGTATTTTCGGAATTTCGCCAAATTTTACAGAGCGTGAGTATTCGGCCAAAATCAGGCTAAATACATCGCAAATCGCCAAACAAACGACGGATTCGCGTTCTGCGGCGTCAGAAAGCCCATACACAACTGTTACCGCAATTTTGAATATTCGACACCGGGACCCAATTTTTGGCCGGCCGGGTGCCGAAAGCAGGGTAAAGGCGTCCAAAATCGCAAAACAAACACCGGATTCGTGTTCAGCGTCGTCGGAAACCCCCGAAACAAGTGAAAACACAATTTCGAAAATTTGACCCCGGGATTCAAAAATTCGGCGCGGCCGGGGTGCGATACCTCAAAATGGTCAAGCCCCTTCGTCAAGACCAACTTTTGACGCTGAACGCGTTGCAATGGTCAAATTGCCGCTAAAAGCACGCTTTCCGGCCCAAAAATCCGTTCAAAGTCGAAAATGCTGATTTTCCGCTCAGAACCCGAGACTTTTGCCACCTCGTATCTCCCGAACGGCAAGACCGATCCCGGCGGTTGTGGTCTTGATCGAAATGTCATAGAAGGTTCTAAGTAAGAAAGAAGAGTTTGCGAGGATCCACCGTCGCAAACTCGAGTTATGATTTTTTAAAGGTCGGAAAAAAAATTTTAGATTTTGAATTTTCTACCGTACTCCCGCGTCGGACAACCTAGAGAGCCCGTTTTGGAAATTAATGGTAGAGGATCCAAAGGCCTACAACATATCCAAAAATCACCAAATTCGGTCCATTTTTGCGAAAGTTGTGGGGTATTTTTTTTTTGAACCGGAAAATTTGAGTTTTTGAATTTTCGCAAAATTCTTCCACCACCGAAATTGTTTCGCCCTCCGAGCACGCTGCGCGTCGTCATAAGCTATCTTTTAAGAAAAATTTGGCTCCCTAGGTGTTTCGTAGCGAGCGCTAGCCCCGAACATGCTAACTGTAGGCTTTACCGCTCCTATAGCACTCCTTCGCTTTTCAAGCGGCGGAGTGCCAACAAGCTGTTTTAAAAAAGTTGAGTTGTTTTATTAATACAGAGTGGTTTGTGAGTGTTTTAAAGTGGAAGAGTAAAAGAGTGGATACTTTTGTAAAGTATTTCGAAGCCTTTCCGATATGACGCGCGCCCACCCGGAGTCCACTGTTCATGCGCTACTTCTGACACGCTCCTTTCTGAGAGGTTCTTGCAGGGCAACATTGGGATCGCCCGGGATTATTTTTTTTGAGCAAGACACACGCATTTCTGAGCGGTTGTTGCAGGGCAACATTGGGATCGCCCGGGATTAATTATTTTTGCAGACAAAGTTGTTCGTAAGGCAAGAGTTTAAAAAAAACAAAAGTATTTCTTTAGGAATGACCGTTCAACAACTGCCTCAACGTAAGCCTTCAAACGGTCGAACGAATGCCGCTCTACAACGTAAGACGAGCGAGTTAGGGCCCATTTGCTGTTTGAACCTTTGGGTTACTGTAGTTCGCAATATTCAAACGTTTGAGTTTCGACCAATGGAAGAACAAATGATCAGTGAGTCAAGAGCTATCCAGCAACTCAAGATCGTCTCTCTACGACGCACGCTGAGCGAGTTAGAGCGATTTCTACGCTAAAAACGCAATAATGTCGCTTTTCGTGGTGCGTGTTTGCGTAATTGACAAAATGTTTAATGCCAAACGAAAGAGCACGTTGAGACCTTTTAGTTGACCTATCGCACGCCGCTCTACGACGTAAGACGAGCGTGTTAGAGCCATTTTGCGTTTTGGACTTTCGGGTTACTGTAGCGCGCGCAATTCAAACTTTTGAATTTCGACTTCTCTGAACGGAATTATCAGTGTGCCGAAACCTATTCAATGAACTCAAGATCGTCTCTCTACGATGGAAGACGAGCGAGTTAGATAAGTTTTGCGTTTTAAACCTTTGGGTTACTGTAGCTCCCGAAATTCAAACTTTTGAGTTTCGACCAATAGAAGAACAAATGATCAGTGAGTCGAGAGCTATCCAACCAACCCAAGATCGTCTCCGTACGACGCACGCTGAGCGAGTTAGAGCGATTTCTGCGTTAAAAACGCGAGAATGTCGCTTTTCGTGTTGCGTGTTTGCGTAATTAAGAAAATTTGTAATGCCAAACGAAAGAGCACGTCGAGACCTTTTAGTTGAGCTATCGCACGCCGCTCTATGACGTAAGACGAGCGAGTTAGAGCCGTTTTCCTTTTAGACCTTCGGGTTACTGTAGCGCGCGCAATTCAAAGTTTTGAATTTCGAAGTCTCTTAGCAACATTACCAGTGAGTCGAGACCTATCCATAAAGCCCAAGATCTCCTTCCTACGACGTTCCAACGCCGAGATATGAGAGCGTTACGCACTAACGGACGGACGCACGCACGGACGCTAAGCTCTCGTAGTGGTTCGCCCGGCTGAGGCCGGGCGAAAAAACAAGCTTAGAGTAAAAACTGGGTACCCGATGATGGTTGATTGGCATTGCATAGTGTGTTGAGCATTTGAGGAGTATATTCAATAGTGCGTCAGAATAGAATGTTGAGCATTTCTTCGGGGAGTTTCGCCGCAGTTACCTCGAGTTTTCAAAGATAGTTTGTGCCATTCTTGGGCAATCGTTGCCTGTAAGGCGTATTTGTGGGTACTGATCCATAAATGGATCAGGAATGTTCGCCGCAGGTTCACTTTGGAATGAAGAGGGTCTAAATGGGACGACGCCTTTTTCTTTTGGGTCACAAATGCGGGCGGTTACGACACCGTTGCTGTAGATTGCAGAACCGCACAGTAATTGCCGCGTTTCGTGTTCGATCGAATAGATGGCAAAACATACGTTGCACGACACATACCTACATGGAAAAATATTGCTTAGTTATAGCCATTTGAAAATGCCGAAATCTGCCATATTTTACAAAACCCTTGAAAATATCCCTAATTTCTTGAATTCTAAAATCTGAAACTGTTTCATAATTACTTAACATACTACGCCCGGTACATCCACGCAAAGATATTTTGAAATTTAAGTTGTTTGAAAATGTCGAAATTTGGCAATTTTGAGAAAAACGTTGAAAATATCCCTAAATTCGTTAATTATAAAATATAGAACTATTTGCTAAATAGTTGGCAGACTATGCCCGACACAACCATGCAAAGACATTCTGAAATTTAAGCTATTTGAAATTGTCAAAATTTGGGATATTTAACAATACCCTTGCAAATATACGTAAATTCGTTCATTATATCCCCTAAAAGCCGGAAGAGTGTAAGATTACACACCTAATGCAGAAGCATCAAGCCCCCAACTCGCTTGACACTCGAGGTGCGATGTGTCAAGCGAGTTGGGGGATTGATACTCCAAATGACGTGATAATTCGCTTGATGCCTTAGACTGTAACGCCAGTGAGCTGCAAATTCTTGATACATCGAAGTTGTTCTAGTTTCCAGCACCAAGCGCGCCGCACAGAGAAGTCAAGACGGAACGACTCACAGAAGCCAAGTCGCAATTGTCGCATAGAGGAGAGAAGATTAATGTGATTGACGCACGGCATACTGTGACACCTCACAATCCATAAGACGATGAAACATCTCAAAACAGTAGTTTGTATGCAGGTAAACTCTGCAAACAGAGCAGTAGCAAGTAGTCGAAGTGGAACCTCTATCGCCGGGGGGATGCAAAAGACAGCGCTGCCTCTTGGAAGAATGTACAAATCTAGGAAAATGACCGAGTGTGAAGTCGCTGCGAACTAGCGATAGTGCCTCAAACGTGATGGGAAATGGCCGACATGGTGGCAACATGTATGGAGTGATAGATATGGGGACAGGCGAAAAAGGCAGCAGTGAGTGCACCAGCTCAATCAGCTGGCTTGTCAGAAGCTCCTTTGCTCTGCCATTGTCGAAGCGGGGGTGGTACTGGAGATAAGCATCACAGAGTTGACCAGAGCACACTCCAGTAGGAACGTTTGGGTTGGCCGTTTGGACCATTCATGGCGGAGCTGACAGCGGAACCCATGCCTCAAATATGTAGTAGTAGTCTTTAAGCATCCACCTCCTCCACCGCCACCACCTCCGCCACCTCCGTCTCCTCCGCCACCACCGCCTCCTCCATCAACCTCTACATTCATCCTTGTCTTCGCTTACCTGTGTGCTGTTCTTACCTCTGTGCTTTACCTTTGGATGACTGTGACTGGACTGGGACTGGGTGTGTTATTTGTGGCAGCAGTAAGGGGGGATGGGGGGGAAGTGTGGGCGTGGAAGATACGTCCATGGCTTCAAATGACTTCTGCGGTGCACAATTGTATTCAGTGGCACTGCTACTGCACAGTTCTATCTGTCTATTCTCCCCCAGCACACTACTCTCGGGCATTTGTATACAGGATCATCCATGTCTGAGAGGAGCGCACAGCCGCTACCCTTTCTTTGCGCGAACACATTGGGTGGCGGGGTGGGGTCGAACAAGCGAACGCACCAAATCGGTCGACCGAAGTGTCAAGACAGCCGAACACCATCGCGGTATCAAGCGAATTGAAGCAGTTGATACTTCGTAGACATTCGTTTTCGCTTGATGCATCACTCCGCGATGTATCAAGCCAATTCCCATCTTGATCGATAAACGTTTAAGTATCATGACGCGCTTCTTCCGGCTTTTAGGGGATAAAATCCGAAACTAGTTGTTAAATACATGGCAGACTATGCTCGATACTTCCGTGCAAAGAAACTTTGAAATTTAAGCCGTTTGAAATTGTCGAAATTTGGGGATTTTGACAAAACCCTTAAAAATATCCTAAATTTCATTAATTATAGTCTCTGAAAGTATTCTCCCCCTTAATCCCTGGTTGTCTGTCTGTCTGTCTGTCGTGCACAATCACCCCGCCAGACTGGCCCGGCGGACCGATCCCAGCTATGGGGCGCTGCCCTGGGCCTGGGCCGGAGGCGTGCCGAAACTGGTCCGTTACGCGGGAAAGGCTACGGTAGGCGAGAAAATTCAAATGTTTGAATTTCGCTCAAGACAGTGGAGCCTCCTTGGAAAGGCGGGCGAAGCGGTTGGTATGCAGGGTGTGTAGGGTGGGCAATGCGCAACTTCACGCACCCAGCCGCGACGCTGCACAGTATACTGTAAGTGGGAGAATTGAAATTTTTGAATTTCGCCATACACAATGGAGCCTACTTGGAAGGGCGGGCAAGGCAGTTAGTATCCCAGGTGTGTAGGGTAGGTAATGTGCAACTTCACACACCCGGCCACGGCGCGCTGCGGTATACTGTAAGTGAGAAAATTCAAATTTTTGAGTTTCGCTATACACCATGGAGCCTGCTTGGTTGGGCGTGTAGGGCAGCTGATATGCCAGCTGAGTAGGGCAGTGGAGCGGGAGTGCACGCAAGCGGCCTAGACGTGGAGAAGCATACGGTACCAAGAAAATCCAAATTTTGAAGCTTCTTATATATGAATGCAAAGCAGAGTAATGGTTAGACGGCGGCTGTCGAGCGAGGCGCGCAGCGCCGAGCGAGACGAAAAGCCTGGAGCGGGCGAGCGAAGCGAGCCCGCGCAGGGCTTTTCTCCGCGCGCGCCGAAGGCGCGCGCCCAGGCCGCTAGTTTGCTAAATACTTGGCAGACTATGCTCGACACATCCGTGCAAAGAAGTTTTGAAATTTAAGCTGTTTGAAATTGCCGAAATTTGGGGATTTTGAAAATACCCTTGAAAATATCCTTGATTTCGTTAATTATAAAATCTGAAACTATTTGTTAAATGCTTGGCAGACTATGCTCCATACATTCGCGCAAAGAAATTCTGAAATTTAAGCTTTTTGAAATTGTCGAAATTTTGGATTTTTGACAATACCCTTGAAAATATCCCTAATTTCGTTAATTATAAAATCTGAAACTATTTGATAAATACTTGGTAGACTATGCTCGACACAACCGTGAAAAGAAATTTTGAAATTTAAGCTGTTTGAAATTGTCGAAATTTGGGGATTCTAACAAAATCCTTAAAAATATCCTAAATTACGTTAATTATAATTGCTGAAACTATTTGCTAAATACTTGGCAGACTATGCTCGATACATCGGTGCAAAGAAGTTTTGAAATATAAGCCGTTTGAATTGTTCGAAATTTGGGAATTTTGACAAAAACTTTGAAAATATCCCTAATTTGGTGAATTATAAAATCCGAAACTATGTCACAAATTCATCGCGTCTTGTGCCCTTTCCATTTCAGCAAAAACTTTGCCGATACGACTTGTAAATAAAAGTGTCATTTTTGACATTTTTGTATTTTAATTGTAAATATCTCGAAATAGGGAAATTAGCAACAGAAACGGACAACGGCACGTTACTCAGCGCATTCGACTCCATCGGGTGGCACTAACCGTCATGTCTAGTTTTGTGACACCCACAGACAGACACACAGACGGAAACACGAACAGACAATAGCGTCCGTATATATACTCGCCGCGCTGGGGCGCGGCGAAATAAACTGAGACATCCTAATTTTATAGAGTCGGACTTGGGTATTCAAATCTACATTGGTCTTGAACAGAGTTTCCTGGTGGTTGCGCTACAGTAACCTGGTGGGACTGAAATGTCGTTGGAAGATTAACGGCGCGTCTATCACATGTCGCAACAATATGCCCACGGCCAAATTTGCGCCTCGATTAAATGGTGCGTCATTTCCATTGCTGGCGCCACTTACCATATTCACTTGCGAACTGGCGTCATGTCCACAAACCGTTCGTTTTGAAACTAACTTTGTTAGAACTGTTGCTTAGCACAGTGCGTGAGTGCACAATGGGTCCGCGCACCACTTGAGAATCTGTGAATTTGGAGAATTTCTGCAGAACTTGAAATTCCCCTCTAGTTTTCACAAGAAGATGCCTTTCAAGAATCTCCACTCGCGCTCGCTTGGAGCCAGGTGTGAAATTGGGCAGAAATTTTGGTCAATTTTAAAACAAATTTTAATTTTTGCCAACAAATCGCTGCTTTAGAGACCCACTACCTCCCCTAGCGAATGGACAGCTCCGAATGTACAACATGCGCTTCTGCCCTTACACGCACAGAACTCTGCTGATGCTGGCCCACAAGGACATTGAGTGAGTGCTACTGTGAGTGAAAATATTCGGTACAGGAGCCCCTGCATAAGTGCGTCCCGTTTCTTCGCAGCGTCGAGATCGTCAACGTCAATCTGGCCTCCAAGCCCGACTGGCTCTTTGAGAAGAACCCAATTGGCAGAGTGCCAATTTTGGAGAGAGACAAATTCATTATTTATGAGTCCACAGACTGCAACGAGTGGCTGGATAGGAACTATGGCACTGATAAGCCGGTGTTGGCAAAAGACGGCAGAACAAGGGAGGAGCAGAAGAATTTGGCTGACAGACTGGCAGGGGTGGGGAAGGAGTACTGTAGAAAAATTTTGAATTTTCAAATTTTGAACGTACTGTATAGTGTCTAAGCAAGGTTGTTGATTATACTCCACAAAAAGTGTGGAGTATATAGCGATTGTGCGCGAAACGCAGTAATTTCTAACGGATGGTGTTCGCGCGTGAAGCGGCCGATTTGCAAACGGTTTTTTGCGTTGGGTAGGCCTAGTGGGTGGGCAGTGTGGACACCAAACGGGGTTACGCTGCGGGACCCCGTTGGCGGGAAATTCAAAAATTTAAATTTTCAAAGTACTGAAAATAGGGTTGGGCAAGGTAGAACTCGAAAAAGTTGCATATAATGGTATATACTATCTTTTGATATGTTGTAGAACTCGATAGGGCCGAGGGTGGAAGAAATGAATTGGATCGCTGCGGGACCCATTTTGGCGCCAAATTTGAAAAATTCGCGATTTTTCGCTATTTTCCGACTTTGACGGTTTGCTGTGCGCGATAGGTAGCAGCTAGAGCCGCGAGACCGCTTTTGGTGCTCCTTCCCAGATGTCCTCTATCGTATGAGCCATTAACGGAGAAAATCGGTTGAGACACAAAAAAGTTATTTTCCCGCACCTTTTTTGACTCCGGGGTCGAAAATTGCGATTTTCGCGTTTCGGCGTCTGTAGCGCTCGAATGCGTTGCCGAATCGTTCCAAAAGTGGTTTCAAACGATTCTACGTTGAAATCTGGTCCAGAAAAGTGTTTTTGGCAAATTTGCAGAGCTACAGTACCCCTGCCGCGTCCATTTGAAGATTGGGTGTCGGGTTGACTTTCGCGACATTATACTCGATTTCGGGGTTTTCAGGGGCGCTGATTACGAATTTGGCATTCGTTTAGCGTTTAGATGATGTTTAAGCGTACCTATGACGAATTCGCATGTTACCATACCCCAAGTGCAGAATTTCAGTTCCCGGAGTCCATAGGAAACTAGGGGTGTTGTATGTCGAATCTGGGATATTTTGGGATGTAGATCACGAATTCAGCATTGCTTTTGCGATTGGGGGTGCCAGGAGGCCACAACAGCAGAGGAGTCACCGTGCGTAGGAGTTTAAATTTGTGGAGTATACTGCGTCCCCTGGACGACTTGCCTGGTTTTGATTGGTCGCTAAATTGTTTCGCGCAGACTTGGCCAGTTTTCATCGCAGTACACAAACATTCATCTTTAATTCTGTTCAGCACTGCGAGGCTATCTACGCCGTGTCTCCGAACGGAAGCGGACAGCGCTCAATTACACTGTTGGCCGATGTGTGCGAAAAGAACCTCATTGAGCCTTTCTATGGAGGTTAATTTTGAACAAAATTGATAAATTGCGATTCAAAAATGATTAAATTCACATTTTCAGGCACAGAAGTCGGCTGGGCCGATTTCATCGTGTGGCCTTTTATCGAGCGCTCTGTGGCCATGGCTCAAAATGGGTTCAACATTGAGTTTCCCAACAAGAGCAAGCATAGGAAACTGACTGCCTACATTGAGAGGTTGCGGCATCCAGGGTTTTATTTTAGCGTAATATTGGGCGTATTCACGGCAGAAATTTCTGGAATACTCCTAGACATTTTGACTAGACGTGAACTTTCACGCCTAGAAATTCAGCTCTGGAAGTCTAACATAGAGAACTTTTCCAGCAGATGGAATCTATTAATTTGAACGATTTTGGTTCATTTCAGGCTCAAAATTAGCTTTTGAAGCGATCCGAGAAGATTTTTTGTTGATGTTACCTTCATCTTAAGCAGATTTTGTTGCAATCAGTGCAGATTGTTGCAATATTTCGGTTACCTAATTAGGTAACGATTTTGGACTTATTTTTCCCCGTAGACAAAATGTTGGGAAATACGCCTAGAATCGCCAAGATCTCGGACGATAACCCTGCATTGAAATTCAAATATATTCAAATTGTATTAACATTCAAATTATCAAAAGTAATTCAAATTATCAGCTGGCGCCACCTGAAAAATGCCACAAATTTCGTGTATTGGGCTGCTTGAGCTAGCTGTGAACTTTACACATTATGCAAAATCAAAATTTTGTGCTTTTGACGAGGCAAAAGCTAATTCCGACACCGGGAATTGAACCCGGGCCTTGCGGGTGAGAGCCGCAAATCCTAACCACTAGACCATGTCGGAAGGTAACAGGTCCTCTCTGTGTGTACATTTGGGTTGTTGTAGCACTAGCGGTTGGTGTCCCGCACGGCCCGGGTTCAATTCCCGGTGTCCGAATATATTATCTTGGGCTCAGGTCAAGCCAAAATACTTGGTTCGAGGAGCGACTATTGCCTTCGAACAAGATTTGTAATATTCAACATATACCCCCCCCCCAGCACACGGCGTTGATTGCAAAGTCGAAAGGCGCGCACAAACATTGATCGATGTGGTGAATGGAAACGTCCGTTTTCCCGCATTTCCCCCATCCAGTAGAGCCCCAATCGGGTCGGAGTGCCTCTCTCTTTCAGATGCAGGGGCTCCTGCACGTAATATTTCTCGTCACTTCAGAATGCAATCCCTGGAGATAGTCAAGGCTTTGGCGCACAGTGGCCCCGCGCACGCCCAACATCTGAAGGAGTATAATCGGTGGCTCACCGGCGGGCAGCCGCCCGACTATGATTTGGGGTTGGATTAGGAGTTTGACAAGATTAGTAGAGGGGGGCAGAGCCCCTCGGGGCACTCCTCCCCTCTTTCAGAAGAATTTTGGGAGTTGAATCATACAGGGTGACCAGATCGTTCGGTTGGAAAATCGGGACATCGTCGGCCAGTGTCGACGGCACAAAATTCGACATCTTAAAATAGCGCCGCAGGCGACATTTTCGCATTATTTATTCTATTTTAGTGCTAAAATCACCTATAATGAACCTCGCGAAACACTTATTTGAGCGTAAGAACTGCGCCGCAGGCGAAAAATTTGACATTTTTTACCTTCCCTGAACAAAATTTGTTAAACTTGAGCACTGCAGGTGAGATTCAAGCGATTTTTGAGCTTTAAATATCAAATTTAGTTGTAAAATAACGCCGCAGGCAAAATTTTTCGGGTTATAAAAGATGTCTAAGAGGAATTTTGGTCGAAAAGCCATAATTTGTCCCGGTTTGGGAGGCCCCTTCAACCGGGATTTTGAGGCGCAAAATCGGGACAATCCCGGAAAATCGGGACATCTGGTCACCCTGCTGCCCATTGATCAACGATACATGTCAGTGAGGCTTTTTTCGCTCGGCCTCAGCCGAGCGAACCCTATCAAGAGCTCGGCGTGCGTACGTGCGTACCGTGCGTACGTACGTACGTGCGTACGTACGTGCGTACGTACGTGCGTGCGTCATGCTAGCTTCGGGCTTAGTGACTCGCTCGTCCGACGTCGTAGGGTGGAGTTTGAGACATCGTCGAGTAGCCTGCGGACTCCTCTCGCCGTCTGAGTGGTCGAAACTGAAATAAGTTTTCAAACTCGCGCGCTACAGTATCCCAAAGTGGGGTCCATTTTAAGACAAAAGTTGACCGAAGCTAGTCAAATCGCATATCAAAGTGAAGCGCTCGAGCTCCTGAGCACGAATCCGGCAACAAAAAGTTTCAAAAGTTTAAACAGAGAGCTACAGTAACCAAAACGCGTCGAAAACTGGAAACGACACGCTTGCTTCGGGCTTAATAACTCGCTTGTCTGACGTCGGTGGGTTGAGTTCGACACATCGACGGGTAGTCTTCGGACTACTCTCGCCATCTGAGTGTTCAAAACTGAAATAAGTTTTCAAACTCGCGCGCTACAGTATCCCAAAGTGAGGTCCATTTTAAGACAAAAGTTGACCGAAGCTAGTCAAATCGCATATCAAAGTGAAGCGCTCGAGCTCCTGAGCACGAATCCGACAGCAAAAAGTTTTAAAAGTTTACACAGAGAGCTACAGTAACCAAAACGCGTCGAAAATTGGAAACGACACGCTTGCTTCGGGCTTAATAACTCGCTTGTCTGACGTCGCTGGGTTGAGTTCGACACATCGACGGGTAGCCCTCGGACTACTCTCGCGAACTGTGACGTCGAAATAATAACAAGTTTTAAAAATTGCGCGCTACAGTATCCCGAAGTAATGTCCGCGAAAAGTCAAAATTTCATCGAACCTAGTCGAATCGCGTATCAAAATGAAGCGCTCGACCTCCTGAGCATGAATCCGACAACAAAAAGTTTCAAAAGGTCAATGAGAGGGCTACAGTAACCAAAACGCGATGAAAACTGCAGATTTTGGTTTGTTATATCTTAGCACTCGTGCGTTGCAGAGCGGCGGTCTTGACATCGCTGAAGAGGTCACTGCAAGCCAACATCAAGTCATGCTCACAATTAACCTGTAGTTTTGCGTTAGATTCCAGTGCCTTTTTTAAAATTTAGTCTTAAAAGATGATTTTCTTGGTGTAAAGAATTAAACCCGAGCGATACCAATGTTGCGTAGCAAGACCACTCCAAAAAGTGTAGTCGCGAGGAGAGTCAAAGACGCTGCACGAAACCGGAAAGGGTCTTGCTACAATCTCAGTAAATATTCTAAGCTCAAAACCACTCCGCTTTTTAAAAGAGACTTGTTGGCCATTCTGATTACCAAATTAATAGGTAATTCGGAATTGTGACCCACCAATATTTTGAATTCAAATTTCCCGCCAAAATACGCGTCGGACGAAAAAAATGCTTATAACAAAAACAACGTATCTTTTGATGCTCTATCACGTGAAAGTCCAACTGACACCGAAATATCTCAACTGGCCCCACTTTGCACCAAAATACCGAAAATTTATCAAAAAATTTGAATTTTCACCTGGAAAACGACCGCGCCAAGAGCTGTTCTTCTATTCCCCGAAAGATATTTACAAGTACTAAAAACTCACTAACTATCATCGAAATCGACCAGCACAGCAAAGAATGGGAAACGACGAACTTTTGAATTTGAGCCAAAATTCGATTTTTTAAATTTCACCGAAAATTGGACCACTACGAAAGAAGTGATCTACTACAAAGTTGTAGAGCTCGTCGAGCGCTATCGAACGGTCGTTGTCCCATCTCGATAGGGGTACCCTTTCGAAAGTTACGAT
Source organism: Linhomoeus sp. GSCO2_2 (assembly GCA_030248115.1). Lineage (NCBI taxonomy): Eukaryota > Metazoa > Nematoda > Chromadorea > Monhysterida > Linhomoeidae > Linhomoeus > Linhomoeus sp. GSCO2_2. Next base: position 68,266 of record JASAMZ010008194.1, on the reverse strand, counting down.
TGCCCGAAGATTTACGCGGAGACCCAGAACCCAACTTTGGGGTCATAGTTCAGGCGGTACCAGAGCCAGGCTATTAAGCGACCCCCACGCGACACGCAACCTATCTTAGCTCTGTAGCATGAGGCAAAGATGAGTCACAATATGCAATCCACCAACTTGCTACGACCGTTCAACCAAACCCTACTTTTGGGTCGAAAAATCCGGTTTTTGCTACCCGGCCCGGGCAGACCCGGACCCAGCCCGACGGCGCCCCTACCATCGGATAGCCCAATGTCTTTTACATATTCGGCCCAAACCTCGTCTCACTCCTATCTACCAGAACACTATTCTAAGCGTCCAAAGTTCGTCGGAGGCCGAAAAACCAGGTTTTGGCAACTTGCCAAAAATCGGATCCCGGACAGAAGTCGAGACCCCCGATGCAGGTTTTTCCATCCAGAGACCTATCGAATAAAAAAAATTCGCCCCGATCGGTCAACTCTAGCCCGACTTATGAGCGTTCCAATTTACGCAGAATCCGCACCATCACTATAGCACTCCTCCCTTTTGGAGGGGAGGAGTGCCAAAAATGAAATCACTTGAAAATTAGGGATTGTGTTGTTTCGGTGCTGTGGTGCAGTGCGATTATAGTGGATTGTTTGCAGTGAAAGAGTTTTGGTGCAGAATAGAATGCTGATATGCTGGAAAAATGGAAGTGTATAGACAAGCTGTGTGTGTAAAAAGTTCAACCTATACTTTGTGTCTGTCAAATGTTGGTGAACAGTATAGTGAACTTTGTACACATCGTTAGCCGCATCTGGAGAAAGTGTCTTGAGAATGTGTACCTTAATGCCCAGTGCAGCTATCCCCACGATACGGTTGTCTGTACAGCTGATCTGAAGCTCAGTGATATCGCCGCGTTTGCTATATGTTGTCGGCATGATACGACGCCGTTTATCTGATGTTTCCTACCTGTGTGAAAACGTCACATCCAACAAAAAAACTTGCCAAAAGTTTGGTGCGAGCGAATTCCCGTGTTCAGCGTACGCATTTCTACATATTTCCGAGTGCACATTCATCAATAAACAGATGTTCTGGCCATCAGACGAAAATCTCAATTTTGACATTTTTTAAATTTTAATTCTAAATATCTCGAAATTGGAATTTCTTAAAACTGCAAAACTATGCCATTTATTGGCATACGGCCTTACCATTTCTGCGTTCAAATTCGTCAAAATACGATGTTCTATTTTGTTGATTTATGGAATTTTGAAAAATAATCACGCATTTCTATTAAATTCCATATTTGTAAAAAGATTCTCTTGCATTACAAATTATCCGCAATCTATACTCTTTCCATTTCTGAAGAAATTTCGCCGCTATATCATCAGGTGAAAAAGTCGATTTTCGACATTTCCGTATTTTGATTGTAAATATCTCGAAATTGTAATTTTAAAAAACTGCAAAACTATGTCACAAATCCTTATTGGCATACGACCTTTCCATTTCTGCATTCACATTCGACAATAAATGACGTTGCATTTTAGTCAATTTATGCAATTTTGACAAATAATCGCGTATTTCTATTAAATTCCACATTTGAAAAAAATTTCTTTTGTGTTACAAATTATCCGCGGTCCATGCTCCTTCCATTTCTGAAGAAATTTCGCGGCTAGCGCATCAGACGAAAAAGTCGATTTTCGACATTTTCGAATTTTAATTGCGAATATCTCGAAAATGCGAAATTAGCAACAGAAACGGCCATCGGATCCGTACTCAGCGACATCGACTCTACTTGACCGCATATGTCACTGACTTTACTTCGGTGCGACGGAAACACACACAGACACACACACACACACACACACACACACATTGTCATCCGTATATATGTTACGTCCAGTTTCCGTATTCGTCCAGAATCCGTATATACGGATTCTGGACGCTGCGCTGTCCAAAATCCGTATATACGGATTCTGGACGCCACGTTGTCCAGAATCCGTATTGGAGGAAGGCGCAGGCCTATATACGTTTTCTGGACGTCCAGAAAACGTATTCGAGTGAATGCGTGCAAGGGGCTTACTCCAGCCTGAGCAGGAGGTGAAGTATACGGTGGAGTGTTCACCCCACTTACAGTTTGCACTAAAACTCGGTCGACGTCGCGCCTGGCGGGTCTCAGCTGAGGCTTAGCGCGACCACCAACTTCAGGGCGCGCTCCGCGCGCCCTGAAGTCGGTCACCGGTCGCGTTAAGCCTAAGCTTCGACCCGCCAGACTGCGACGCCGACTGACTCTTGTGATCCGTTTCTGGGCGCAGGGCGAGCCTAAGCATAGCCTGATTTCAAAGGAAAATCACACTTGCAAAGAAAATTGCACAGTTATGTAACTTAAAGGCTAATATTTTTCGGCGCTTTTAATTTTATTCTAGAGCGCTTATACAAGTCAGAACGCGCTTTTGATTTTGAATATGCAACTTTTGAGTGCGAATACAGTTTTCGCTTATAAAGCGCATTTAAAATCGCAGGCAGGAGATCGTAGCCCTGAGTCTAGGCTAAGCATACTAGGCGGAGATCGTAGGCCTGAGCAGGAGGAGATCGTAGGCCTGAGCCTAGGCTAAGCATACTAGGCGGAGATCGTAGGCCTGAGCAGGCGGAGGTCGTAAGCCTGAGCAGGAGGAGATCGTAGGCCTGAGCCTAGGCTAAGCATACTAGACGGAGATCGTAGGCCTGAGCAGGCGGAGATCGTAGGTCTGAGCCTAGGCTAAGCATACTAGGCGGAGATCGTAGGCCTGAGCAGGCGGATATCGTAGGCCTGAACCTAGGCTAAGCATACTAGGCGGAGATCGTAGGCCTGAGCAGGCGGAGATCGTAGGCCTGAGCCTAGGCTAAGCATACTAGGCGGAGATCGTAGGCCTGAGCAGGCGGAGATCGTAGGCCTGAGCCTAGGCTAAGCATACTAGGCGGAGATCGTAGGCCTGAGCAGGCGGAGATCGTAGGCCTGAGCAGGAGGAGATCGTAGGCCTGAGCTCAGGCTAAGCATACTAGGCGGAGATCGTAGGCCTGAGCAGGCGGAGCTCGTAGGCCTGAGCAGGAGGAGATAGTAGGCCTGAGCCTAAGCCTAAGCCTTAGACTAAGCCTGAATCTAATACTGACTTTAAATCAAATTCATATGTTTACAGCGGCATTTTCCTCTCAAAAGTTAAAAGCGCTTTGTTCAATTTCAAAAGCGCTTTCTTCATTTTCAACAATTTTAAAAGCGCATTCTTCAAAAATTAAAAGCGCAATTTTTATTTTAAGCGCTCTGAAATGAAAAGCGCTTTCTTCGAAATATAAACCGGATGTAACAGATTAAAAGCGGCGAATATTTGTCCCCTAACTTAAACACAACGGCTCCCGCCCGCCCACCCAAGTCGCGCATGCACTTCGCGAATACGGATTCTGGACGTCCAGAAAGCGTATACGAGTGTTCGACCGCGCGCCTTTCTCGAATACGGATTCTGGACAGAACGGCGTCCAGAATCCGTATATACGGATTTTGGACGGCGCAGCGTCCAGAATCCGTATATACGGATTCTGGACAAATACGGAAACTGGACGCGACATTTTTCACCTCGCCGCGCTGAGGCGCGGCGAAAAAATGTATGGCTATCAACCTGCATTGCCTACTTTTGTATTGTGCTCTACAGTGACAATATCAGACTTTTAGAAACGAAATCGTCATTATGCCGCTGAAGAGTCTACACAGCGTCGCGCTGAAAGCGGGGTAGAAAGTTTTCGCAGGTTTTTGGCCCCCTCACACGCACCCCCCCCCCCCCACCCTCATATGTAGCTGCCCCTGGGGTGTGTGCGTAACAAATTAACTACGCAGTACTCCAAACCGCGGCGCCGCAATTGGTCTTTATGCATGTTCTAGAGCATTACATGTTCACTCAACATTTTGCAGAATTATTTGACAAATTTTTGCCAAGTTTCTGTCACAATTTTTCAGGGACGCCCTTCCAAAGTTGCCCAGGGGTCAACTGCGCATGTACAACATGCGTTTCTGCCCCTTCACACACAGGACTCTGCTGGTGCTCGCTCACAAGGACATCGAGTGGGTTTGCGACATTTGTTATGGTGCAGGAGTCCCTGCATTATAGTATCACTGTCGTCCATATTGGGTCTCGGTGGTTCAATACTTGTTTGGTATGAATTGTGACCCCTTGCTTGGTCTCAGGCAGACTCTAGTAACCTTGCAAGTAACTTTTGGGTATAGTATGCGTGGCAAGTGGGGGGGGGGGGGTGGCTTCACATCGCTCTATTTAGACTTTTGTCCAAGTATGGTGTCCATTTTGATACATTTTTCACAAAATTGACCAACTTTTGATACGTGGCGAATTTTGTGTCCAATTCTTATTCTCCAGAGTTTAAGTGTCACTAACTCAAGGGTAGTAGTCAAATTCTATCAACCCAATCGCGCTCTATTATTGCCACTTCCCTTGCAGCGTGGAAATTGTCAACGTCAACCTGGTGAACAAACCCGACTGGCTCTTTGCCAAGAATCCACTTGGCAAAGTGCCAATACTTGAAAAAGACGACAAAATCATCTACGAATCCGAAATCTGCAACGAGTATTTGGACGCGCTATTTCCCAACAATCCAATTTTGCCCAAAGACCCATATGAGAGGGCGCAACAGCTCATGCTGACTAAGAGACTGACGGATGTGAGTATACACTGCTAGTGCGGGGGGGGGGCACCCACCCCCACCGCATCGCCACCCCCTTTCCCCTCCCAACCCCTCTCCAGACTCCAGGCACCAAATCCCCCACCCCCTCCCCCAGGATGGCAATCGTTCGCAATAGCCATAGTATTCCCTGCGAGGTTGAACGTAGTATCTCCAATTTTTTTCATTTTTGCCAAATTTTCCTTATCTACTCAAGTCCAAACTCACCCCGACCCCACTAGCAACATTCTCACACTTCAGCACATTGGAGCGGTCTACGCTCTTGTCTTTGGCAAAGAGGGCTATGGACAAAGAATAGACAAAATGGCCAGGCAGTACAACGAGCTGTTAGGGAAAGCCGACTTCTTTTCTGGTAGGCGCTATGCTAATTAATATATTACAGTAATTTAAAATTACTGTAGGCTGCGAATTCAAAAACCCAATAGAATCATCTTTTGCAGGGAAGTCTGTGGGCTGGGCCGACTTTATGATCTGGCCGTTTATCGAAAGAGTTCTCTGCATGTCGGAATACGGCGGTGGAATGACCTTTCCTCCCGGACGTCGCATGTCGGAAGCATATGGCGGTGGACCCTTCTACGATATTGGCGACATTGGCAACAAATGCAAAAACTTGACCGAATACATCAAAAGGTTGTTGCTGGTCGTCGTCGTCGTCGCCGTCGTCGTCGTCGTCTTCATCGTCGTTGTAGCCTTCCGAAGAAGGAGGGGTGAGGCCTCATCTGTTGGTGTCCAGAGGTCGTCGTCAGCCTATCCCTCAGGGGCCCCAGGGGTTCCCCTATCCACAGGCAGGCGCGTATCCCTCTGGGAGACCTCTGGATGGCCCTTTGACCCCCAGATTTCTCCGGGGGGAGAGTTCGCCGTAGTCTACGACTTGTCATCGCAATTTCACCGGGTCCACCGTGGGAACATGGGTAGGTTAGGGACTGGCCAGGGCCCGGGTGCAGCAATTTATAGTCTGGGCTCCTTCGCCAAATTAATGGTAATCAACCCCGCTGCGGACCCGCCACCCACATGGGCCCCTTGCCAGTGGCGGGCCCAGGATTTTCGAATGGGGGGGGGGGGGGGCGCCACTTCAGAAAATTTTCGACTATTTTTCCATTGCGCCGCAGGCGCAAATTTTTGCGTTTTTTAACCGTTTTACTGCAATATCTGCCTTTAAAATGACTGTTTCGGCTTATCAAAAGCGAAAATTTTGCCCAAAAATTGCGCCGCAGGCGAAAATTTTGCGATTTTTGGCTGAAAATGTACCAAAATTTCTCAAAAATAAGCGCCGCAGGCGAAATTTTGCCGATTTTGAAGCTAAATATAGGAAATTTTACTTAAAATTGCGCCGCAGGCAAAAATTTTTGCATATACGCGCCTTTACTACGGAAAATTTTTCCCTAAGGTCGGGCCCAATGGTGGGCGTGGGGGGGGGGGGCCGCCCCCCCTCCCCCGCCCCCCCCCCCCCCTGGGCACGCTAGTGCCCTTTGCCGCCGCCGTCGTCGTCGTCGTCGTCGTCGCCGCCGTCGCCGCCGCCACCGTCGTCAATGTGCAGTACTTCAGGATGGAGTCTCTACCAGCGGTGCAAGCTGTGGCCCACGAGCCTTTCACGCAGTTCGAATATTTGAAGCAGTACAGAGACTGGGCCCTGAACAAAACGGTTCCCCCAGATTACGACCTAGGCTTGGCATCGAGGTTGTGATCGTCGTTCATTGGTGCTCTCTGCTCTCTTATGCTCTGTTCGTTCTCTGAGTATGGCGCAAATTGAAGTTCTGATCAGCATTATGAATAATGGAGTACCCGCGCCAACTGTGCTTCAACTCGCAACTCCACCTCTACCCGCGCCAACTGTGCTGCAAGGCCGAAACCGCCTTTATAAAGGAGTTGGATGCGCGCTGCATCAGTCGGCCGCTAGAGCGCTCCAGCCGTCTCGCTGGCCCCTCCCCAAGTCAATTGCCCACCTCACAGCCGGCCGGCTGGCCAAATCACAAAGCGGTCGCGAGAACGTCAAGGCTGCAAAGATACAGGACTAACACACCTTTCGGCCGCGGGTAGGCAACAGGCGCCGGTTCGGCGCTCGCGCAATACCCACCCCTTATAGTACTCCCGAAACGCGCCGCGCAAGGGACGGGAGCCCATTTGGATAGACGCCATCCTGCGGGAGCGCCCACTCGCTGGAATGCGAGAGGCCGGCGATCTTTTTCGCCACGCCCCAGCGCGGTCATTCTTTCAGTACAAGGTAGCGTACGTTCGTGTACTGTTGTGCCCACGGGAAGGGAGTGAATTTTTCTCCTTCTTCGCCAGAATCTTTTGCGCTGACCCCCGCACGGGAGCAGTTTTGGCACTCCGACACTGTGCGGGCAGAAGTCCATATCTTTCGCGTTACGTACTTGAGCGATTTGGGATATTTGTGGCCCTCGACAAGGCCCGCCGAGTGGAAGTGCTTGGATGCAGGGGCGCCTTGGTCTCGTTAGATTTTGGAGCATGGTAGATAATACTCAAAATACAAGGCACAATCCAAAGGCACAACAAACAACTACAAAGTCTGTCCTGATCCACGCACCTATGTATATGGATGTTACAGAACTACTCCACCCAACAGCATGTTTCCCAGAACGCGCATTCGAACGCCGCAGCGATCACGACAAATCCTAAAACCCAGAACCTACCAGTAACGAATCAACGGACGTACATATGTCACACCCAAAATGCGCAACCGCCCAGACTACGCAATAGTCGCCGGCCACTTGTGTCTTTGCATTAAACAGAGACAAGACAGAGTATATTCCTTTCAGTTCAGGCTATGCTTAGGCTCGCCCTGCGCCCACCGTTCACAAGAGTCAGTCGGCGTCGCAGTCTGGCGGGTCGAAGCTTAGGCTTAACGCGACCGGTGACCGACTTCAGGGCGCGCGCGCCCTGAAGTTGGTGGTCGCGCTAAGCCTCAGTTTTCGGCCCGCCAGGCGCGACGCCGACCGAGTTTTAGTGCAAACTATAAGTGGGGTGAACACTCCTCCATTTACTTCACCTCCTGCTCAGGCCGGCTGTGCCCCCTCCTTGCTATAGCGCTTCTGGCAGCTTTCACTCATGCGAATTGCGCATTCTGGGTGATCGCCACCCAAAACACGCCATATGGTGGATTCTGGGTAACGACCACCCACAATGCGCCATATTGCGCGTTCTGGGTGGATTGCGGAAAGTGGGTGTAACATATGGATGGAATGATTACACATTCAGGGTTTGATGGGCCATTTGAGTGGATTTCTAGTGCATGGCAGCGCGCAAGACCCAACAACAATGCGTGTGCCTTCTCAATCCTTCACAGTCCAGGATGGCTAATGGAAACTTAAACTTACAGCTTCAATTACAATCAGTTAACCGGCACGGAAGCTGAATTGAAACTGCTAGGAATGCCATAAGTGAAACTGAAACTGAAACTACCTAACGCGGGTGCAGTGCGAACATTTTGTTAAGTAAACATTCGGTGCAAGCTCCAAGGGGGGGGGGGGGGGGGGGGGGTCGGGGGGGGGAGGGGGTCTGAGACCCCCTTGAAGGGGGGGGGGGGTCTGGGACCCCTTGGCCTTGGAGGGGGGGGGGGGGGGGGCGGTCGCAGAAAATGGCCAGGTTACTGTTCAGAGCTTCATGCTGCTGCTGAGACAGCGCCATTTCCACCAAGCTCTACTGCTATGTACGTGACTAAAACGGCTGAAAAGTGATGAATTCGGCAAGTTCACGCGGCAAGGCTTCGCTTTCGAAAAAGGCAACACAGTCTCTCACACACACCGAATCAATTATATATTTTTGAAATTCCAGCCAGCAGCTTGGGATCTCGGGATCAAAAGCAGGAGGCCGATTCGAGCGACTTAAAAATAATCTTGAAATTCTGCAGTAGATATTTGCGGGTGAGTCCGAAGTCGCGAGGGAAGCTGGCTCGCGCCTGTCGATCCCTACCGATTCTTGAACCGCTGATTGGGAAGTAGAGGCGAAGTCGTGATCGAGAAACGATTACGATTGGCGACGACCATTCTTTGGTAATTCCGCTGCGACAGCATGTAGGAGGTGGCTTACTTTTAGTTAGAGAAATACTATAGTCGGTCCTGCCACTAGTTTGGTCGCTGTTGTGGTCTGAGCATTCTGCAGTTGGCGTGTTGGGTTACTGTAGCTTGTCGGCTCTCTTTCGTTGCCGCAGTCATCGCCCAACTGTTCTTGAGTTCACATCTACCGATTCATGTTGTTGCGTCTGTCTGCAATAAGCAGGTTTCTGTCTTTTGAGATAATAGGTCTGCGATCATGATCCGCAGCCATCTTTTAATCGCCCCCATAACATAGAAAAGGTGCCGCAATGTGCCGCGTCAGCAGATAACAGAGCTGGAGGTCGAAACACTGCATGAATGCACCACCACAAAGTGTAACCATAGGGAATTTCATCATTTCATTTGGCTCGTTGGGCTCTGGATTTCATCACTTCACAAAAAACTCCACCTTTGCAGCATATATGACCCTGGAAAACCAGCACAGCTCTAAGCGGACAATTTCTTGCAAAGTGTATCGCTGCAGATGTTGCTAACGCTGCAATAGCGCAAGTACGCACAGGACGTAACGTGGAAGATACGTCATCAATTACATCTGCAATTACAGAGAAATGCACAGACGAAGCAGGCAAACACTTGTACGGGCATGAATAAGGCATGATTAGGGCTAATAGTATTCCCAAAACGTCTAAACCTATCTCCTAATCCAAGCATTTTTAAAATTGGTAGGTTACAAGTTTTAGTCTCCAAATTGTACCAAGTAGAGCCTAACTATTGATGACGCTTGCTTAACGACTCCCTGATCAAGAGGGCTCGTGGGACAAGAAAATCGTCGTGATCATTTCTGGACATGTAACTTTCGCTACATTGACCCGATTTTGACCAAATTTAGAATATTATTTATTCACGATAAGATTCTTTAGTGTGCCAAATTTCAACTAATTTCGTTTAGTACAGCCCGAGAAATAAATGTCGTGATGCTCGGAAATGGTGCGCGCGGCCAGAATGGAACATACACATTATAAGGCATAATAATATCTATAAAAAAGAAACCGCACGTAACGTGCTGGCACGTGTTGGGCTCGTCCGAGCAGGGGATCTTCTGGACCATTAGATGCTTGGTGCGGGGCGTCTCCAGGGTGAGCATACTCATATCGAGCTTGGTCTTTGCCGTCAGCGCCGCCGAAGAACCGATGTCCGTGTCCTTCAGTTGAATGTAGACGCCCTCTTTGAAGGTGTCGAGCAGCGACTGTTTCTGAAGCGACGTCGATTCGTCGATGATGAGAATTCGCGAAACTAGATCGAATTTCGAACTTAAAACTGCCCAATTTTTTGGCGTTTGTGTGTACGCCTCCCCCTCTCCTTCCTCCCCACCCCCCTATTCGGCCAAATTGACCCCCCCCCACCCTACATTTCCCATTCTCGTGAAGAGAAGTTTTGGGCTTGTTCGAAACAAAAGAATTGACTGCTGTGCTATTGTACTGCAAAGCATTTCGCAACAGAAGAGGCTATCGACAAGTATTCACCCCTGAGGTTAATTTTAAAGCAATTAATAACAGAAGGAACCATAATCGGCAAAAAAGTTTTGTCTGCATCTCATTTCGATACGTTTTTGTCGCATCCTAGTGCACCCTATGGCCTCAAAAGATCCACGGCCCCATTCCCAAATCCTAGATTCGCTACTGTGAGCTTATACGGACTGCATCGTAAGTAACAAATAGTCTCGAGTTCGATTTGTCAAAAGAAGGGCTGTGAGACAAACTTTCACCTGTTCTGCGAAGGTAAGCGTTCAAATCCATTAATAATGGTCCCACACGGAACTGCACGTGTGCAGGGCTTTCAACATACTCTGCAGTGTTGAAATAAAACAAGGCAGATGAAGAATAGTGTTTTGAGAAACTAAAATAAATGAAGTAGATCTCGTTGACCGACCGCCGACTCCTCTGTGTCGCCCGGACGGATTTCTATCTCTTTAGACATAACTGAGTGATGTCCTGTGAGCTGGTCGTTTGCCTGCAACACATTCGTAAAACCGTACGTACCGAGGGGGGGGGGGGGGGGGGAAGCGAAGCCTTTATCTACCGTATATATACATCAATATACCTATGTATTCTACGGATAAAAGCTTAACAACTTTCTAAAGAACAGGGGCTTGTAGGCGTACCATATATTAAACTAACATAGTGCATACCGAAAATACTCAAATAAGCGCTCTGGGTGGTAATTTTTTCAACCTACCTATAGGAGGGGTGCTTATTGGAGGGGGGCGCTTATTGGAGGGGGGCGCTTATTAATTCGACCCCTCTAGAGTGCCAAAATTTGCCCAAAATTTCTAATTTTTGCCACATTTTTGTGTGGCATTTGCATCGCTTTTAGAGTGAAGCTGTTGAATATCTATGGGTGGGGATTTTGGGCGCTTTTAATAAATCGCTTTGCGCTTTTAATAAAGTCACGAAGCGCTTTTAAATGGCAACTAGCGCTTTTAATTTGCCACGACAGCTTTTGCTTGCCGCTCTTCGGAAATGGCAGGAGGCGCTTTTAAAATGGCAGGAGGCGCTTTTAAATGGCATGTTGCGCTTTTAATTCCTCCGGCAGTATTCCCCTGGACTTGACGCGGTGGAGGAGCGTATTCATGGCACGCAGCAATGGTCATGCATCGCTGTTTGCGCGACAAGGCAAAGCAGGGAAGGGGCTCAGCCGGTGTGGTGCAAAATAAGTACCCCGCAAAATAAGTACCCCGGGTACTTATTTTGCATGAATGCGTGCAAAATACGTACCCGGGGTACATATTTTGCACGAATTTCACGCGCAAAATTTGTACTCCCGCGCAAAATAAGTACCCCTGTTGTTTGTCGGTACAACGGCCATTTCTTCAGGAACAAAACACCTCAAGCGCTCGCATAACAGGGTAAGGCAGTGTACCAGACGGCCTATTGTTACCTTACAACTGAGACGCGTGGAAATGGAATGTATTCAGGTGAACAACATCACAGCGCAGGTGAACGCTTGTCAGTGGCGTTGGCGTCAATTGGCTGAGCAGAGCTGCATTCTTCTTTATATTGGCTTTTGCCTTTGACACTCCACGCACTGATCAATATCCTTCGTCATTCCAAGCCAGTAAAATCGTTTGGCCAATGCGTTCTGCCACAAGCAATCAATTGTGAGCTGATGCTTTCAATTGATATTGCTTCGACAATCCTTTGCGGCCATTTGGTGTCGGACTCTGCACTGCCAGGTAGCGTAGACATTCAGTACTCAACGATCTCCTTAACTTTGTCTTCTTCCATTTTGAATGCGCAATAGCAGCCACAACACTCACCGCACAAGCCTGCCGTGCGATGACAAATGGGTCATGTCAATGGCGTGTGTCTCTGCCGCTACTACACTTGCTGGTTGTCTGTCAAACGATGCGGCGTGCCACGCGCCACGGCGCTCCGAGCGGATTGAATGATTGAATCTCATAGCGCTGAGGGGGTACATATTTTGCACGGGGGTACTTATTTTGCACCCGCTTCCCATGCAAAATAAGTACCCGGGGTACTTATTTTGCAGGGGTACTTATTTTTCGTCACACCGGCCTAAGCAGGAGGTGAATTATATGGAGGAGTGTTTATTCCACTTACAGTTTGCACTAAAACTCGGTCAACGTCGCGCCTGGCGGGTCGAAAACTGAGGCTTAGCGCGACCACCAACTTCAGGGCGCGCTCCGCGCGCCCTGAAGTCGGTCACCGGTCGCGTTAAGCCTAAGCTTCGACCCGCCAGACTGCGACGCCGACTGACTCTTGTGAACTGTGGGCGCAGAGCGAGCCTAAGCATAGCCTGAATTCAAACGAATATACGTTGTCAAGGGATAGCAGTGTTCAATCAAGCAATGCGAATGTTGGACATCCAAGTTGCGTGAATGCACACAGAATGCAACGAGAAAGTTATTCATTCAGTGCGCTCGCTTTTATCCCCACCGTCTGCCTTTTGGTTGACCAGCGGCACGGCTCCGCAGCTTCCACGGAATTAAAAGCGCCAGTTGCCATTTAAAAGCGCATTCTGCCATTTTAAAAGCGCTTCCGGCCAAATTAAAAGCGCACCGCTGCGTTTCGCGGCCGCCAGAAATTAAAAGCGCAAGATGCCAATTAAAAGCTGGACGTGCCATTTAAAAGCTGCAAATATTTATCTCCAATATCTATTATCTGCTCATAATCCCTACAATCAGTCGCTGTGTAGTCATAGAAAGCCCTATCTTGTGCATGGAATCGTTATAGAGCACGTATAGTAGGATTAGTACTACTGGTACTTACCAACGGTGGGCGCTTATTGGGGGGAAGCGCTTATTTTCTCAGCCTCCCTTTAGAAGGGGCGCTTATTGGAGGGGGGCGCTTATTCGAGGGGGGGGGGGGCGCTTGTTGGAGGATTTACGGTAAGTCCAAGTGTGGCGCGACGTCTACATATATTTCCGCCGACTCCTTACATACCTATGTGAATGAATACCGTAAATGCAGAGCCGTGTTCTCGTGCTTTGTAACTTTGTCCACGTTGGAGGTCGTTTCGGTTCTCTTGCAAGCGCCACATCAGCCAGGCGTCATCTAGGCATACGGTAAGTGCATTTTCATACAGAAGCGCCGAATGGCAGAAGAAAATATTGTTCCAGTAAAAGCAAGCGTTCGAACGAAATTACATTCCTACGACTGTAACAAATGCTCGGCTTAGCTCCGCCCAACTTGTCGCAGAGATAGTGGCAACCCGCGCTGATCGAAAGAAAGCATTAGCATAAAAAATTGTCCACTTATCTGCGGAGGCGTCACACTGACACGTCGAAATGTGCCGAATATGGTTCGACGTTTGGGGGGGGGATGGGGCGGGGGGGGGGGGGGGGCAAACCATTTCCAATCCAGGTGAAGAGCTCCAGGTCGCAGTCTTCGGGAGCCTCCGCCGGCTGACTGTCGCAGTCGATCGGAAAGCCATAGGTCCTGTTGTGGCAATGTTACGATGAAATAGAGATTTTGTCCGGTTCCGTGGCAATTTAGCGACGGACAATGTAACGATGCGACAAAACAAGCTGTGTGTGTAAAAAGTTCAACCTATACTTTGTGTCTGTCAAATCTTGGTGAACAATGTGGACAACTTTGTTCACATCATTAGCCGTATCTGGAGAAATTATCTTGAGAACGTGCACCATGCTCCAAGTGCAGCTATTCCCACGATACGGTTGTCTGTACAACTGATCTAAAGCTCAGTGATATCGCCGCATTCGCTATATGGTATCGGCATGATACGACGCCGTTCATCTGAAGTTCCGATACGTGTAAACTGTCAATACATCACATCCAACAGCAAACTGTGCGTGTAAAAAGTTCAACCTATACCTTGTGTCTCTCAAGACATCAAAATTGCAATTAATTGAAGCTGTAAAACTATGTCACAAATTGCTATTGGCATACGGCTTTACCTTTCTCCAATCACATTCATCAATAAACGACGTTCTATTCTTGTCAATTGATGGAATTTTGACAAATGATCGCATATTTCTGTTAAATTCCACATTTGCAAACATTTTCGTTTGCGCTACAAATATCCGTTGTCTATGCCCTTTCCATTTCTGAAGAAATTTCGCCGCTAGTCCAGCAGACGAAAATGTCGATTTTGACATTTTTAAATTGACGTACGGCCTTATCATTTCTGCATTCACATTCGTCAATAAATGACGTTCTATTTTTGCCAATTTATGGCATTTTGACAAATAGTCGCGTATTTCTGTTAAATTCCACATTTGCAGAAATTTCTTTTGTGTTACAAATTATCAGCGGTCTATGCTCTTTCCATTTCTGAAGAAATTTCATTTCTAACTCATCAGATAAAAAAGTCGATTTTCGACATTTTTGAATTTTAATTCTAAATATCTCGAAATTGCAGTTTATCAAAACTGTGAAAGTATGTCACAAATTCTTATTGACATACGACCTTATCATTTCTGCATTCACATTCGTCAATAAATGACGTTCTATTTTTGTCAATTTGTGGAATTTTGACAAATAATCGCGTATTTCTGTTAGATTCCACATTTGCAAAAAAATTCTTTTGTGTTACAAATTATCCGCCGTCGATGGTCTTTCCATTTCTGAAGAAATTTCATTTCTAGCTCATCAGGTGAAAAAGTCGATTTTCGACATTTTGGAATTTTAATTGTGAATATCTCGAAAATGCGTAATTAGCAACAGAAACGGACATTGGGTCGGTGCTCAGCGACCTTGACTCTACTTGACCACATATGCCACATATCTTACTTAAGTGCGACGGACACACACACACACACACACACACACACACACACACGCACAGACATTGTCGTCCGTATATATATATGCTGCATCCGGACGGCGCAATCCTCCAGAATGTGCAATATTGCACGATCTGGAGGGGTGCCCCTCCAAACTGCGCCATATGCCGCGTTCTGGAGGGCAGCCCCTCCAGAATGTGCAATCAGCTCCTAGAACGTTGAATTCTTTAACTTTTACGTATAATTCTTTTGCCAGGAAGTTGTTTCCTTCCATATCAGGCTATGCTTAGGCTCGCCCTGCGCCCAGAGACGAATCACAAGAGTCTAGTCGGCGTCGCAGTCTGGCGGGTCGAAGCTTAGGCTTAACGCGACCGGTGACCGACTTCAGGGCGCGCGGAGCGCACCCTGAAGTTGGTGGTCGCGCTAATCCTCAGTTTTCGACCCGCCAGGCGCGACGTCGACAGAGTTTTAGTGCAAACTGTAAGTGGGATGAACACTCCTCCATCTAATTCACCTCCTGCTCAGGCCTGCTGAGCCCCGCCGACCAGAGATTGCGCGGTTTGGAGGGGCCGCCCTTCAGAACGCGCCATATTGCGCAGTCTGGAGGGAAACCCTCCAGATTGCGCAATCTAGCTGGATTGCGGAAAGTGGATGCAACATATACACCTCGCCGCGCTGAGGCGCGGCGAAATAGCGGCAGGTGGTCTTTCGCAAAGTTCAGCAGATTAAGCGCTTACTGTATTCTTCTCACTGTCAGAAGTTATTTGAAGCTGACTAAGACTTTGTTATAGCATGTAGTGAACGATATAATGCCAAAATAAAATGCCAAGGTAACATCTGGCAGCGAGAGGAAGACAATAAGCGCTAAGTCTGCTGAACTTTGCGAAAGATGACCTGTCGCTTTGTCGCATCGTTACATTGTCGTCGTATCGCTATAATGTCGCGTCGCTACAATGCCATCGCTATAATGTCGCTCGCTGCATTGTCCGTCGCTACATTGTCGGGATACCATTTTGTCCCATTTTCACGGCGTCAAAGGAAGAAAAGGAAGGGGCACAAAAAAGGCAGACGTACGCCACGAGGTGGACTTCCTCGATTATGATGTTAAACTTGGCCTTGGCCTTCGTTGGAGCGGTGCTCGATCCGCCTTGGAAGGTCGCAGTCAGAGAGGCGACCGTCAGAGCGACGCACAGACGGGCGGAAGCCATTCTCGAGACTCTCTGTGTGTGTGGAGTGGAGATACCATACTGCATGCATTGCATGCGCAGTTGGTTAACCTTCCCAATAACACGCGCGCCCTCCCTCTGGTGTGAGTACGGGCGACTTCGTTGGAATCCAACCCGAACATAATTCCAATAATCCAATAAGTGCCCCTCTACTCAGCACTCGGTCATATGAGTCCTTCTTATTCGAGGTATTACGGTATCGGTGCAAAGCGTACTGTAGACTATAGGTGCGCCGGTATGAAAATTTTTGAATGCGTATGCGTATGCGTATTTTGTGAAGTCATACCGATTAATGCGTATGCGTATGCGTATTTTCAAACGCTATACCGCGGTATATGCGTATGCGTATGCGTATATACTACCGTAACCTCGATCAACTATAACTGCCCAATTTTCACTGTGACTGCAACATTTTTCTTCACGTTTAGCAGCAAACATGTCGCCAGCCAAGCATGAGAATTGTCAAGTGTGACAGACGCACAAGAATAATGGGGCAGCGAAGTCAAAGCCGCAATTTTCGATGGTAGGGGCATGGAAACGGCTGCGCTGTTCAGCATTGTGCAAAAAGTTTACGTCGCTTGAGGTGGAACAAAGCGTTAGGTAACTTACGCATCAATGTTGACCGCTCAGTGACAACCACAGGGCCTTTGAGATCAACTTACAGTAGCTGCAGGCGACTTTCTTGCAGCGAATAAGTTCCCTAACAGCGAAATTTTGCATGGTTTGGCAAGGTTGCGCTGTTGACCATACGCATTCAAATACGCATTCAAATTTTAATGCGTATGGGTATGCGTATGCGTATAGGCGAATGAATGCGTATGCTTATCTGTACGGTATACGCATTCGAAAAAAAATCGGTATACCGAGAAATGCGTATGCGTATCGGTATACCGGGCGCACCTATACTGTAGACCTCACCTACAACACTAGTCAGCACGTTCCTGTTGTTACCACGTCGGTTTTATACAACCTATGTTTCTTCAACCGATCCTACGTTTGTACAAACCTACAATAGCCGCAACAGAACGGCATTCGTCTCTTTATAGGCGACCCGAAAAGGGCGGCAGATATTGCCAATCTGTCTGTGTTCGGAATAATTATGCGCACTCGCTTTCTAAAAAAAAGTAGACGTGATCCTACCCAGAGTTATTTCTCGTTACATCCTATTGCGTTGTATTGGTCGGACGTCCAAAACACGACGTTCCAAAGCATCGCGATGGGTAAAGCACATAGCGACAAATCTTGCAGACGAAATGCAACTTAAACGCTAACGCACAACTAAATCACGTTCTCTTGAATTCTGTTTAGTGCTTCTGTGCGTGCCTGCGCTATGCAGCAGTTGCACACATCTGCATGCATCACGTAGCAACCTGTCGTACTGTAGATATGTACATGATTTCAATATCTAAAAAAGTTTGTACGAAAGCTATTGGTCATTTAGGGACCGCCTGACGGCTTACCCACCCACTGCAACCATCTGTGTTCATCAGCTGTTGTTTTGCGCGGATCGCGACAAATGAGTGATAGAAATAGGCGCCCCTTCCAAGCCTAACGTGCACACTTACACATCGCTGCAAGGGTTCGCAAACAGGTTGGGAACTTGCAGTGTTTCGCCCTGTGCCAACGCGGTCTCACTTCACAAAACAACTTGAACCAAAACTTGGACGCGGTCATCTTCGCACGCCGGATTTCTATATCGCGAATCTGCCCACACTGGAGGTACCTACGTTACAGTCAAGATATTGCTTGAAATCGAACGAATCAGGCTAAATTCTAATATGATAGAATGTTTTAGATATTCCGCAAAAGCCACTCACAAGAGTAGCTGCTGTGAACCACATCTCAGGTATGTTACACCGGTACCTATGTACGTGTAACCAGTAGCCGACTCACAAAACGGTGAGCATCGTCTCCCATCCAATCGTATTTGAGCTGCTCCGTTCTGTCTGATTGCTGGTGTCATTATTGTTGACGGTTTTATGGTTGTCAGAGCCAGGGGATCTAGACGTCGATTCTGGCACCTCACCGCTTCTGACAGAGCATTGAAACTGGGTGAGGAGAACCACTAGAACAGCCAGCATCACGTTCGAAGTCATCGGCACTGCGGGGGTTGAGCCTCATTTCGTGGTGTACGTACAATATATCAGTAGTAGCGCAATTGCGGTCTTTCTCCTTACTATGTTGTGTTGTGCTGTGCTGTGCTATACGTGGAAGCAGAGTGAAAAGAGGAAAGGCGCTCAGCCAGGGAGATGTAGAAAGGTAGGTACGCAACGCTTCGAGGAAACCGTGCAGAAACGAGCAGCGCGCAAACGGGAACTACGATGGGAGGGAGTCACGGTACCTGCGGAAACAGCGCGAAAACTTCTCCGCGATACGCCGCTTGATGGCGGAAAATAGTGGTGGCAGCTTGAAACTAAGTAAGTACTTACTTAATTTTACTCAGTTATTTTGGAACTGAGTACTTAGTTTCTTACTTACTTAGTTTTATTTTTGGAAAACTAAGTATACTTACTCGTACTCGTACTTAGTTTTCAAGGTCTGTACTTACTTAGTTTTGCCAAATTTACTAAGTACTTTTTCATACTTACTTAGTTTTTCTTAGTTTTAAATAACTAAGTAAGAAACTAAGTAAACCAAATTGTTGACATGTTGGCTATTTTGGCGCTGTATACTCGCGCATTGCCTGGTTTGAATGGGCTTTTCTGCGATGAGTTACTCAAAGAATGTCAAATTTGCTAAACAACTTTTTCTTGGAGACCATTTGCGGCCCTACTAACCTCGAATTAACAACATACCAGCATTTCCGAGGCCAGATTTACTTTTATTTTCTTGTGTTTGCTTACTCAGTTTACTTACTTAGTTTACCCAGATTTTTCGAGTACTTACTTAGTTTTGTTGGAAACTAAGTAAGTATGTACGCTTTACTTACTACTTTTACTTAGTTTTCAGAAAAACTAAGTACTTACTTAGTTACTTACTTAGTTTTATTTTTGGAAAATTGCCACCACTAGCGGAAAAGTTGAGCACCATACTTGCGCCCGTTCTCTTTACCGTAGCTTACTACACTGAGTCAATTTCGCAGAATTTCTGTACACGTCCTACCATAAGAATATAAATGGCCTTGAGCTGGCTTACGTTCAGGGCATCCATTTGGTACAGCAACTGCCACAGCTGCCACTAAGAACAAAGCAGCACAAAACGCGACACTGTCCATTTTCCTTTGTCCTCAATTCGATTCGGGTGGCTTGTTGTTGGCGGCGTCAGGTAGGCCAACTGTTCTACTTACTTACGCACAAACTAGCATGCTCGAAACAATGGCCGACTGACACGGAACGCAGCCTAGCCCCGTAATGGACTTCTTATCAGTGGGGACAAGCAACCGTCCTGCTATGCGCCTTTAACCCCCACCCCCCTGCTTCCTTTACATGCCTTGACACCCCTCCTTCCCTATGCGTCACACGGCATCGTACGTTGTGTGCGGTAACAGAATTGTCAACGTCAAGCTCATACAACATGCGTTCACTTTGTGTAACACATCACGTCGCTGAAGACGTCTGTGGTCGCTGCATTACTGACATCGATGCAAGTAACCCAGACCTGCTCATACGCTGGAGGGCCTCCCTCCACTGGGGGATGCAGTGTCATTGATGACACCATTGGAGCATGGAGTAACTGGTCATGTGTCCCAGATGTCTCAGGGGCGATTTCAGCTGTGGAGGGCCGCTGAGGCTCATACTCTTCATACTTGGGTGAAGGGGCATGGCAGCGTAGAGCGCTGGTGGGGGGGGGGGGGCGACTACGTAAAGCGATTGAGAGGGGGGGGGGGGGGGGGGGGTTATTGGAGTATTTACGGTAATCTCACTGTAGTCGATGTTCCCTGTTGGCAAAATTTTACATTCCTGTGCTTTCTGTTTCGGCCCCCCCCCCGTTAGCAACCAGAGCAACAAGTAGGTTGGCGCGGGAGCGCCAAAGCCACAGTGTGTTCCATTCAGGAAACGCGCGCCTTTTCCCATCGTCACGATATTTATTTTTCGGGCTCTACTGAACGAAATCGGTTGAAATTTTGTACACTTAAGAACCTTATCACAAGTAGATTTGTATTTCTACTGGTTTTGAGCTTTGTATTTCTATTGAGATTGTAGCGAGCGCTGTACGGTTTCGTGTAACGTCTAGACTCTCCTCACGACCATACGTTTTGGAGTAGTCTTGCTACGCAACATTGGGATCGTTCGGGTTAAATATTTTTTAGCAAGGAATATGTTTCGCAAGGAAAAATTCCATGAAATTTGGGCAAATATCGCCTGCAATACATTTACGCCTCCAAAGGGTCCGACCCCCCCCCCCCCCCTGCCTTAGCCCCCCCCCCCCCCCCCGGCCAGTTGGCGCTTACACGTATGGGCCTAATAAGTACTTGGCGGGTTTTCGAGTTGCCGTCATTGGTTGAGTCAGGACAGTCGGGCATTTACCACGACAGTCGGGCGGGGGGAATGCGGGCGACCGCTCTTATCACTGCTAGCGAAAGCACACAAGGCGCCCGACAGAAGACACTCAACTGTCAACTCTCTTTTCTTCCACTATCACACAAACAGTCAGCGTCGTCTATTGTTCCCATCGAAGGCTGTCGTGCTAGTCTGCTCACTGCAGAGACGAACGACATATGTGCGTACCCCACGAACGCCTAACCTTTCCCGCAGAAAAATTCGCTTCGCAGTTAGTGACTGCGAAGTTGTCGTCACATCGGCTTTGCCATGGCAACGGCGCGGGGGTTTTCCAAAGAACACGAGAAGGTCTTGGTAAGCAACCTAGATACATTCTGCGACAAATTGGATCCCAAGGAGATTATTGTCTATTTACGGGCCAAAGAAGTACTCTCACTACAGGAAAAGGAAGAAATCGAGGTACTGTATTGTATCGTCGTCTATCGGGTTAGTATGCGGTTACGAAGTCTTGTGCGCGATAACAGCCACGTTAAATTTAGAGTGCAACGACACGCTACGTGAGAAGCGAGCGGTTGGTGGAGCTGGTGAGAAGGAAAGGATCGCCAGCCTTTGAAGTTTTCTATGATGCGCTCATTGAAGCCAATCAAACTGCTCTGGCGGGCATTCTGAGACCAACCATTGGTGAGCAGTTTGAGTTCATCTCGCAGGTCACAGAAGATCTAGTACTAGTAGTAGCTTCACTAGGCGTTCCTTCCAGTTGCAGATGATTTTGTGTGATGTGAATAGCATGAATGTAGTCACCAACGTCCGCCCTGTTGATCGTCAACGTCCATCCTTTTCATCGTCAACGTCCGTCTTGTTTGTTGATCGTCAACGTCCATCCTGTCCAAAGTCAACGTTCGTCGTGTTGATCGTCAACGTCCATCCTGTTCATCGTTAACGTTCGTCCTGTTTGTTGATCGTCAACGTCTGTCCTGCTTATTGCCAATGTCCGTCCTGTTCATTGTCAACGTCTGTCCTGTTCATCGTCAACGTCCGTCCTTTTCACGTTTTGGTTACTGTAGCTCGTAAAACTTTTTGTTGTCACATTAGTGCTCGGGAGCTCCGGCGCTTCAATTTGATATGCGACTAGTGTAGGCATTTTGACATTTTCGACACGACATTTGAGGTTACTGTAGCGCGTGATTTTGAAAAGATATTCTGCTTTCGACTACTCAGATGTTGCCCCTACACCGTCAGATGTGCGAGTTTTTGAGCCCGAAGCAAGCGTCTACGGACAGACGGACAAAAGACCTAGCTGGCATAGTCATGTAGATGTAAGTGTGACACGCCGATTTTCTGAGCGTGTCAGCAGGTTCTTCAACCCATTTGCTGTTAACCCAACTCCAAGACTAAAGAAAGCAGACAATGAGCAAGCTTATGTACATCGCGCAAACCAAAACAATACCAGTGAACGTGAGAATGGGAAATCACTATGAAACCTTTAGGAACAGACCCAAACAGCATAGAAATCACTGGGAAACCTAAACAGAGAGAAGCGCGCATAGAGATTCACCATGAGAATGTGAGAGCGCTGAGAACGATCATCACATACCGTAAATACTCTAATAAGCCCCCCCCCCTCGAATAAGCCCCCCCCCCTCCAATAGTACCCCCCCCCCTAGAGGGAGGTTTGAAAAATAAGCCCCCCCCCCCTCCAATAGTACCCCCTACCTTATGTACTATAGTACATGTATGTGTACTATAAGGCATACTGTATGCATGTATACTGTACTATAGTACTACTACAACTACTATATGTAGTAAATATACCCTTAGTACATGCTATGTTAAGGATATTCAGTGCCTGGAAGGTATATTCTGTATGGCATACGTACATTTTGTGTACCTTGGGTCTCCGGAAGAGGGGTCGAAATATTAAGCCCCCCCCTCGAATAAGCCCCCCCCCCCAATAGTACCCCCCCCCCCCTAGAGAGGGGTTGAAAAAATAAGCCCCCCGGGGGCTTATTAGAGTATTTACGGTAAGTACTGTTACTTGGTCTAACCTGACTCTGAAGGGGGGGGGGGGGGGGGGGGGGTAATTGTGCTCGTCGTGCATCGATGTCATCGAGCTTTTCCATTCAAGTGTATAGCCGCGGCACTTCATCATATTCTTAGATGACCGTAATGTGTATGTACAGTGTACACACAATGTTGTTCAAACGAGTGTTCGGGAGAGTCCTACTCGAACTTTTAGTTGCCGACGAGCTCGACTGCCTATCTGCCGACTTTGAAGAGAGAGTGAGAGGTATCTATCTAGACAACTTCGCGAATATTCGTCTGCCGGGCCGGTCGAAGAAGAACCTGAAAATGGTCGACTTTATCAGCCTTCTTACAGTGGAGACGAGCAGTCAAGAGCAAAGCATACCCCAACGCGCGGAAGACGTTCTGTTCCCCATTCTGCAAAAGCAAAACTTGGTTCTGGTGCTGGGAAACGCAGGTCCATACGCCACTCTTGGCTTTGCCTACGATATTTGCATGGCTGAGTAACTCTAATGTAAACCTTTGCATGCTAAGCTGCGTCCACTCTGGACAGTCCTGCCATAGCGCCAGATTTGCGCAATAGCGTCAGTTGGAACCGGTTGAGCGAATGCTACAACTTGTATTGTCGCCTGAATATGTACGTACGGTAGTTCAATTCAGGGTATGGCAAGACAACCCTCTGCGAGTGGATTTGCTATCGGTGGGCCGACGGCCGTTTGGCAGACTTCGACCTGATCCTTTTAGGCCTCTTTCGCCACATGACTCAGAAGGAGAAACTTGTCGACGGAGTGGTAGAGTCGTTGTCTCAACACACTTGTCTTACGAATCAGATCGGGGGCCGTCCGACTAAGCCGTCCTATCTTGATTGGTTTGCCAACTCATTCGGCCTACTATGCGAAAGGAAAAAGGTTTTGGTGATTCTGGACGGCTATGATGAAGGGATAGAGAAGCTGGCTGAGGTGGAACGAACCATCGGCGCACATCTTCGTGGTCTCAGTTACAAACTGTTGGTCACAAGCAAACCGCCCGCCCTGGAGGAGAAGAGAAGAAGAAGCGACGAAGACAATTGGACTCAGCCAACTACCCTTCACCTTGTCACCATCCGACATTCGCCTGGCTGGATAGAGACTTACATTGACAAGTACTTCCCTCTAGTAGGGAGTAGTGTTGGTGAAATACTGAGGGCTCTAGTCAATCAAGGATATTTTCCTTACATCGACAGCCCACTTCTTTTGTCCTATGCTTGCCAGCTGTTCGAAAAGGAGCTACCACTGGTGGAGTCAGAGGATGCTCTATTTGGACAGATTATTGACTTGTGGTTCAAGCGATACAACCGTGGCCATGGAGTGAGCCCTGAGCCGGCAGGAAATGTTCAGGACTGGTCATGGTGTAGTTCTGCAGTTCTGCAAAAGCTGTCACTCGCCGCAATGGGGGCACTTGCAATGCGAAAGCGAACCTACTTGATATCTCGTGAAATACTGGACGAAGCCAAGCTTGGAAATGGCGAGTTGACCATGGTGCTAGACATGGGGCTTCTCTTGTGCCATGAAAGCAGTCAGCGGGGAAGAACGATTGTGAGCTACACTTTTCCACACTCTACCTTCCATCAGTACATGGCGTTGTTCCGCCTCTCCTTCGAATGTAAAGAGAAGAGCCTAAGCGACCTTAGTGGTTGGACGTTCTGCTCACTGTTCAACGCTGCTGGTGACGTCGACTGGCAAAGGCGACATGCCGAGAACATCAAGTTGGCTCTTGAGAATGGCAGCCAGGTGGCCAGAGCATTCATTTGTCGGTATGTGATCAACCATGCCGCCGAAATTGGGCTGTGCGACTCTCTGATCGAAGTTGGCTGTGAAAAGGTTCTGGCTCAGTCATTGCAAACGGGCGATTTGGAGACCGCTAGGAATGCCGCTTGGGCTCTGTCACGCGTCGCGCTCTTTGCCGACGACAGTGGCAGAGACAAGCTCATTAACTGCGACGTCGTCACCAGACTCTGCCACCTAATGGATTCAGCCGACACTGCCGAAGAAGCGCTTGTGGCCGCCTGTCTTCTTATCAGAGGGACATATAGAGTTTACAATGCGCTATCTCCCTCAGCGGAGACTCTCAAAATCACAGAACGCCAGCGGAATGTGTTGTTTGAAAAAAGAACGGACGTCCATCTGGTGGGGCTTCTACTGGTGCCGGAATTCTCCTTTATAGCATCGGATGCAATATCCAGCCTCACTTTCAAGACGTCAGTGGAGCAGAAACAGCAAGTAATCAACGGTGGGGCCATTCCAGCGCTTGTCCAGGTGATGAGTGGAAATGACAAGAGAGCGGCTTCCCAAGCAGCCCGTGCTATTGGCAACTTGGGATTAGACGCCAGCCCAGATCAGCGGCAGTTGGCATTCGAGGAAGAAGGGCTCATCGTCCAGCTCATTGGACTGCTACAAGCGCCCGATGCAGCACACAACTCTGCAGAGGCAATTGGCAAGCTCTTGGTAGCTTCGTCGGTGGAGCAGAAACAGCAAGTAATCAACAGCGGAGGAATTCCAGCGTTGGTTCAATTGTTGAGAGGTAACGACATTGGACCGACATATCACGCGGCTCGTGCCATTGGCCACTTAGCAAAAGACGCCAGCGAAGGTCAGCGTCAGCTGATGTTTGCAGAAGAGGGTCTCGTCGACCAGCTCATTGGACTGCTGCCACAAGCGCCTGATGCAGAGAGCAATGTTGCATTTGCATGTGCAAACCTCACGGAGACTTCATCAGTGGAGCAGAAACAGCAATTGATCACCAGTGGCGCCATTCCGTTGCTGATGAAAGTTCTGGGTGGAGAGGACAAACTGGCTGCTGCCAATGCAGCCTGCACCATTGGCCACTTAGCAAAAGACGCCAGCCCACATCAGTATCAGTCGATATTCGAGGAAGAAGGGCTCGTCGTTCAGCTCATTGAACTGCTACAAGCGCCCGAGGCAGCACAAAACGCTGCAGGTGCAATTGGCGAGCTCATGGAAACTTCGTCAGTTGAGCAGAAACAACGAGTAATCAACAGCGGCGCAACTCCAGCGTTGGTCCAGGTGGTGAGTGGGAACAACAAGAGAGCGGCTTCCCAAGCAGCCCTTGCCATTGGCCACTTGGCAAAAGACGCCAGCCTACATCAGTATCAGTCGATATTCGAGGAAGAAGGGCTCGTCGTTCAGCTCATTGGACTGCTACAAGCGCCCGAGGCAGCACAAAACGCTGCAAGTGCAATTGCCGACCTCATGGAAACTTCGTCAGTTGAGCAGAAACAACGAGTAATCAACAGCGGCGCAACTCCAGCGTTGGTCCAGGTGGTGAGTGGGAACAACAAGAATGCGGCTTCCCAGGCAGCCCGTGCCATTGGCCGCTTAGCAGAAGACGCCAGCGAAGGTCAGCGTCAGTTGATGTTTGCAGAAGAAGATCTCGTCGACCAGCTCATTGGACTGCTACAAGCGCCCGAAGCATCAACCAATGCTGCAGCTGCAATTACCCAATTTGCCAAGACTTCGGTACTGGAGCAGAAACAGCAAATACTCGAAGGCGACGTCATTCCAGCGTTGGTTCTATTGATGAGAGGTAACGACAATATAGCGGCTTCCCAGGCAGCCTGCGCTGTTGCGTGCTTAGCAAGAGACGCGAGCCCCCATCAGTATCAGTCGATATTCGAGGAAGAAGGGCTCGTCGTTCAGCTCATTGGACTGCTACAAGAGCAGAAGGCAGCGCAGAACGCTGCATCTGCAATCGCCACTCTTGTCTGTAATGCGTCAGTGGAGCAGAAGCAGCAAGTAATCGACAGAGGGGCCATTCCTATGTTGGTGGAAGTATTGAGTCGAGAGGACAAAGCTGCGGCTTCCCAAGCAGCCCGTGCCATTGGCCACTTAGCAAAAGACGCCAGCCCACATCAGTATCAGTCGATATTCGAGGAAGAAGGGCTCGTCGTTCAGCTCATTGGACTGCTACAAGCGCCCGAGGCAGCACAAAACGCTGCAAGTGCAATTGCCGACCTCATGGAAACTCCGTCTGTGGAGCGGAAACAACGAGTATTCAACGGCGGTGCCATTCCAGCGTTGGCCAAGATGTTGAATGGGAACGACAAGAAGGCGGCTTCCCAAGCAGCCCGTGCCATTTCCAACTTAGCAGAAGAGGCCAGCCAACATCAGCATCAGATGATATTCAACGAAGAAGGCCTCATCCTTCAGCTCATTGGACTGCTACAAGCGCCCGAGGCAGCACACAACACTGCAAGCGCAATAGCGATCCTTGCCAATGGGACAACAAAAGAGCAGAAACAGCAGTTCATAAAATGGGGGCTCCTTGCTGCTCTAAACGACCTCCTTGCAAGTTGCGATGGGCTCAAGGCTTACTGGGCGGCCAGAGCAGTTTGGGGATTGGCCGATGGGGCAACATCGGACCAGATCGACTTCATTCTCGATGCCGGCGTGGGGCCCCATCTGACACTACAGCTTCCATCGGCAAGGGTGGTATCCAGTGAGGCGGCATTGGCCATACGCAATATTGCAAATAGTTCCACAGAAGAGCAAAAGCGGAGATTGCTAACAGCTGAAATGCTCAGTGGCTTACGAGAACAGTTGAAATCTTCTGCCAATATTGAAGCAGCCGGAATCGCAGTGTATGCCCTCAGCAGCATAGTCAGTGGGATATCGCCCGAGTGGAAAGAGGATCTTGTCGACATGGACACAATTGGGGCACTGGGAAACCTGCTGGACTGTACGGAGGAGGCAGCACATGTGGCTGCCCTCGTTCTTTGTCAATCAGCGGTTGGCGCCCGATTGGAGCGCAAGAGACAAATCGTGAAGAGCAGAGTTTCTCAGAAATTAAGACAACTGACAGTAGCCTCAGAGAATGAAGAACTTGCCGCCGTCTGTGCGGCTGCTCTCTGCTCCATGGACTATGGGGGCGCAAAGGCCGATCTTCACGAAGCCGAATCAAGCAGTAAACTCTGTGTCAGCGCCAGTGGCAACAAAGAGCCTGACAGTGACAGCGTAGAAGCAGTGGACACTCTTCGCAACCAGTGGCTGCTGATGGACGACGAGGTCATACAGCGCATCAATACGTTGTTGGCGTCTGATAATTGCACTGCGACTTCTTGTGCAGTGACAGCGATCAGTGTATTCACGAAGACGGCGGAACTGAAGCTGCTGATCGGAGGCGCCATTCCAGCGTTGGTTCAACTGTTCAGAGGTAATCACAATGTAGTGGCTTCCCAAGCAGCCCTTGTCATTGGCAGCTTCGCAAAAGACGCCAGCTCAGATCAGCGTCAGTTAGTATTCGAATTAGAAGGGCTTGTTGATCAGCTCATTGTACTGTTACAAGCGCCCGAGGCAGCTGAGAGAGCTGCAAACACAATATCTATCCTTGCCGATGGGGCAACAACAGAGGAGAAACAGCAGTTCATAACAGAAGGATCCATTGCCGCTCTAAACGACCTCCTTGCAAGTTGCGAAGGGCCCAAGGCTTACTGGGCTGCCAAAGCAGTTGAGGGATTGGCCGATGGGGCAACATCGGACCAGATCGACTTCATTCTCGATGCCGGCGTGGGGCCACATCTGACACTACAGCTTCGATCGGCAAGCGAGGCATGCGATGGGGCGGCGTCGGCCATTGGCGCCATTGCGAGGAGTTCCACAGAAGAGCAAAAGCGGAGATTGGTTACAGCTGAAATGGTCAGTGGCCTACGAGAATTGCTAAAGACTTCTGCCAATGTCAAAGCAGCAAAGCAAGCGGCCGTTGCCATCGACGACATAGTCAAAGGAATATCGCCAGAGTGGAAAGAGGAGCTCGTCGACATGAACACCATTGGAGCACTGGGAAATCTGCTAGACTCCACGAACGAAGAAACAGTTTCGTGCGCTGCCTTCGCTATTGCCCATTTAGCTCATAGGACCCGACTCGACCGCAAGAGAGCACTCGTCAAAAGCGGCATTGCGCAGACGTTAAGACAATTGGCAGTGGAGTCAGAGAATGAAGAACTAGCCGCCATATGTGCGGCTGCCCTCTGCTCCATGGATTATGAAGGTGCGAGGGCCGACCTTCACGAAACTGGAACTAACAAGGAAGGCAATGTCAGCGCCGGTGACAACAACACCGACAAAGGCAGCATAGAAGCAGTGGGCACTCCTCACAAACAGTGGCTGCTGATGGACAGCGAGCTCATCGAGCGCATCAAACTGTTGATGACGTCTGAAAACGACATGGCCATGAGTTGGGCAGCGCGAGCGGTCGAAAGGCCAGCGGAGGTGGCAACAAAGGAATTAAAGAAGTTCCTGATCAACTCGGGCGTCGTCCCGCTTCTGAGGCAACTGAAGACTTCGAGTCACGAACCGACCCGGGCCTCTGCACAAGAAGCGCTGGATGGGTTGGGAAAAGCGGGCAAACGGTGCCACCTATCCTAGGCAGTAAAAGTAGACAGACAGGTGCATACAATGCGTGTAGGGTGCTGTCTGATACGAATATTGGCAGTTCTGATATACCATGTACTCGGTGCCGCTTCACAATTCTACCTGGGCGTCTCCACTCTAGTTTGCCCCAGTTCTTCTACGTGTACAGTGACCCACATATTTTACACAAAGCTTGTTCGAGCGCACCTACAAAGGAGAACTTCTACATTTCAGCGCCTATCGCATGGAAAGCTTAGCCGCAAACCGAAATAGAAATGAATAAAAAAGTCAAAATTGCCATTGAAAAAATCAACAAGCTTCCAGGATTAAAAGTTGAGTTTGTTTTTCTCCGCGCGTCAGCGCGGCGAGGTGTATAATTATGTGATATATATATATATGTGCGTCTGCCTGCCTGCCTGCCTGCCTGCCTGCCTGCCTGCCTGCCTGCCTGCCTGCCTGCCTGCCTGTCTGTCTGTCTGTCTGTCTGTCTGTCTGTCTGTCTGTCTGTCTGTCTGTCTGTCTGTCTGTCTGTCTGTCTGTCTGTCTGTCTGTCTGTCTGTCCGTGGCACCGAAATAAGGTATATGGCAGGTACAGTTGAGTAGAGTCGAGGTCGCTGAGTGCGGATCTGGTGTCCGTTGCTGTTGCTAATTCTGCGTTTTCGAGATATTTACAATTAAAATATGAAAATGTCTGAAATCGAGTTTTTTGTTCAATAAGCTAGAGCCAAAATTTCTTCAGAAATGGAAATGGCATAGACCACCAATAATTAGTAACAGAAAAGAAAATTTTTGCAAGTGTGAAATTTGATAGAAATTCGTATTTATTTGTCAAAAAAATTCCATAAATTGACACAAATAGAACGTCTTTTATTGACGAATATGAATGCAGAAATGGAAAGGCCGCACGTCGATAAAAATTTTTGAGACATTTTTACAGTTTTCAATATTTGCAATTTCGAGATGTTCAGAATTAGAATATAAAATATGTTAAAATCGACTTTTTGCTGAATAAGCTAGAGGCGATATTTCTTCAGAAATTGCAAGGGCATATTATATTGCAAGGGCAAATTGCGGTTATTTGGTAACAAAAGAAAATTTCTGCAAATGTAAAATTTGATAGAAATACGCGTTTATCTGTCAAAACTCCGTAGATGAACAATAATTGAACGTCGACGATAAATACTGCACCAACGTTTTGGCAAGTTTTTTTGTTTGGTGTGACGGTTGCCACATATGAAAACTTCGTATAAACGGCGTCGTATCATTCCTATATCAGATAGCGAACGCGGCGATATCACTGATCGTTTAGATCTGCTGTGTGAAAACCATATCGTGTGAATAGGTGCGCTTCATTTATGGTACACGTTCTCAAGATAATTTCTCCAGGTACAGCTAAAGATGCGAATAAAATTCACTATATACGTTCACCAAAATTTGACAGACACAAAGTATAGGTTGAACTTTTTACACACACAGCTTGCTGGACTGACATTTGTAAAGACTTGTGATTTTTAGCAGATTGTGCGAGAAATCGCCGCTCTTACACTATATGCTCCGCTTCACCACGAGCTCCCCCTTCGCAAGAGGGTATTGCGAAGCAATATAGATTTCGCCCGGGATTTGGTTTTTAGAGCAAGAAAATCCTCCATTCAAGCTCCACTTTAAAGAAGTGACAAAAATTCCTCAAAGTTTTGGAAAACACATTTGACAGAGCATAAAAGATACGAGCGCTCAAACGACGTATCTGACGACTCTGTACATCGTCGTAAATGTCGATTTTCGATGGTTCGTGTTTTACCAATTGGAAAAGTTTTTTCGTCGCATGAAAGAGCACGTCGAGAGCTGTCCAACTACGTATCGCACGCCTCTCTACGATCGTATCGGGCTCGGGATTGACCATCAGTCGGAAGATCTTGTGGGAGTTGCGGGTTCCGGCCTTCTTCAACTCGAGACTCGACTGCAAGAAAGCAGACATTCCATACACAAGCATTAGCAGACATGACTTTTAGTGTGCGCGCGATTATCCCCTCCCCTCCGATTCCATACTAAACCCCCCCCCCCCCGCTCCCATCCCATCCCATCCCATCCCATCCCATCCCATGTGGAAGAGATCACTAACTCACAGAAGAGGTCGTCCTCCCAGCGGAAGGTCCCCGAGCTGGTGTTCGGACCGGGAAGAACCAGCTCGCCCACGATGTTCCAGTCGTTGATCTTCGAAATGATCGTGAGGAAAATCTGGCCACCTCTCTCTTTGTTGACCTTCTGTCCGTGAAGGTCGCCCACCTTCAGGAGGTGGCGGTTCCCCATGCCATTGCTGCAAGACAATGGGAGGAGGAGAGCTATAGATGTATGTATACGTAGAGTAAGCAAATGGGAGAGAGGTACGATACCTCGGGTGGCCCCTCGAAAACCTCTCGACGATTCTGGTCTTCAACACTTTGAGATAAGAGGCCATGGTTCTGTTCAACTAGGCTATTCTATGTAGCTGCGTATCTCAGATTCTATTCCAACCGAATGGACCTGCTAATAAAATAGGCGAATTTACAGACTGAACTGACAATGAGATTGCCAACTGAACTCCTGTCCTTTTAGAGGGAGGTCAAGCAGTGCAAGCAGCCATGCGATGCAGCTAGGCAGTTCAACGTACAAGTGGTGAGGCGCCACGACTCTCATCCAACGTGGCATTCCTTTCAGTCAGCGATGGTCTGGTCGCTAACCGCTCATCACGACTGACACAGGAACCTGCTTGAGGCCTCTACCCATATGACTACAATTGTGATGCCTGATGTCTGATACATACCTCACTCGTGATACCTAATGGCTCCATGGCACTCAATATGGAACGCCATCCCAGCTGCTGCGCCCTCTCCTTCCCCTTCCCTTCCATCCTTCAGAAGTCAGACTCAAGTCTTGAATACGGGAGCTTGTTTGCAGAAAGTGGGTCAGTAAGAGACGAAGTGCCAAATGACACGAGTACCTTATCTTAAAGCGATGGACGCCGAGCATCCGCTCGGGATTCACAACAAGCTCCGGTATTAAAAAGTTGAGTTTGTATTCTGACTGACATTGCAGAGTTTCATTCTTTCTGCAGAGAGTGCGAGAGTTCATCGCCCGCATGCTCCGCTTCATGAGCCCCCGCTTCGCAAGAGGGTATTGCATGGCAATATTGATTTCGCCCGCGATTTGGCTTTTAGAGCAAGAACATTCCTCTTTCGAGCAACGCTTTTAAAAAAGTGACAAAAACTTGTAAAAGCTTTGGCAAGCAATTGACAGAGCACAAAATGGCGCACTACGAGCAATCAAACCGTGTAGCACTTCTGCATGTAGCAAAGAGCGATCTTAGCGTTAAAATCTCGAGAATGGCGCTTTCTGCGGTGCGTGTTTGCGTAATTAAAAAATTTGTTGCTGCCGCATGAAAGAGCACGCCGAGAGCTTTCACCTGACGTGTCGAATGCCACTCTACGACGTAAGACGAGCGATTTAGAGCCGTTTTGTGCTTTTGCACATTCGAGTTACTGTAACTCGCGAAATTCAAACTTTTGAGTTTCGACCGATGGGAGAACAAATGATCATTGCGTCGAGAGCTATCTGATAAGCTCGAGATTGTCTCTCTACGACGCAAGTTGAGCGAGTTAGAGCGATCTTATCGTCAAATCCCGAGAATGGCGTTTTCCGCGGTGCGTGTTTGCGTAATTGAACAAACTTTTGTAGCCGCATGAAAGAACACGTCGAGAGCTTTCACCTGACGTGTCGATTGCCGCTCTACGACGTAAGACGAGCGAGTTAGGGCCGTATTGTGCTTTTGCACTTTCGAGTTACTGTAACTCGCGAAATTCAAACTTTTGAGTTCCGACCAATGGGAGAACAAATGATCAGTGAGTCGGGAGCTATCCAAAAAGCTCAAGATCGTCTCTCTACGACGCAAGTTGAGCGCCTTAGAGCGATTTTAACGTCAAAATGCCAAGAATGGCGTTTTCAGCGGTGCGTGTTTGCGTAATTGAAAAACTTGTTGCTGCCGCATTAAAGAGCACGTCGAGAGCTTTCACCTGACGTGTCGACCGCCGGTCTATGACGTAAGACGAGCGAGTTAGAGCCGCTTTGCGTTTTGGACCTTCTGGTTACTGTAACTCGAGAAATTCAAATTTTTGAGTCTCGACACCCATTATGACTAATGATCAGTGAGTCGAGACCTATCCATAGAGCCCAAGATCGTCTCTCTACGACCTTCCAACGCCGAGATCTGAGAGCGTGACGGACGGACGCACGCACGGACGCACGCACGCACGCCGAGCTCTCGTATGGTGTCGCCCGCCTGAGGGCGGGCGAAAAAACGACGAAGTTCTTGTAGGAGTTGCGCCGGCCGCACTTCTTCAGGATGGACTGCAAGAAAGCAGACGTTCCACACACAAGCATTAGCAGACATGACTTTTAGTACGCGCGCGCGATTATCCGATCCCTTCCGATTCCATACTAAAACCCTACCCCTCTCCGATCCCATCCCATCCCATGTAGAAGAGATCACTAACTCACAGAGCCTGTTCTCCTTAGATTGGTTGAGCATGATCCGTCGAGATTGGTTGAGCATGACCTTAGAACATTAGGGCCATTGCTACTTTTCGCGACTTTCTAACACAAAGGATTCAAAACATGCTGAGAACAAAAT
This sequence comes from Linhomoeus sp. GSCO2_2, assembly GCA_030248115.1. Classification (NCBI taxonomy): domain Eukaryota; kingdom Metazoa; phylum Nematoda; class Chromadorea; order Monhysterida; family Linhomoeidae; genus Linhomoeus; species Linhomoeus sp. GSCO2_2. Next base: position 34,536 of record JASAMZ010008194.1, on the reverse strand, counting down.
GACCTGAAAGAACAGAATGGCACACCCTGCTGGGGTGACCGCGCGGAGGGGGGCCATTCAAACTTTGCGATAATTGGTCGGGTAAGAATCGCACTTTACACCGATTGGTGGCTGGTTTTGGCGCGAGAATTCTGTTTGAATTGTCATCGGTTACCGTAGTCTATTCGAATTTGAATCGACTTCACACAAACTGAAAAGTCGATGTGCAGGCAACACAGCTGAAGGAGCGGTTGATTGGAGATTCTGCAAACTGTGTGGCGTGTTCACGATACACAGCTGCTTGAGCGCGCATAATTCAAAATGTGTCAACGTATGTACTAGGGGTACCTGCTGCCTAGGCATGCCTATTAGACGGGACCGCGCCAATTCTTTGATCTTAAAGGCAAACACACATTCACACACGAATGACGCGCTAAGCGCAGTAGTCCCTGCAAAGAATCACTCCACGCGGCACACTGCTACGCACATCGCGCCATTAATTCTCAAATAAGCACACCTCACCCACTCCAGTTGCCTAGTACCTAGTCCCCCGCGCAATTTCATTTCGACAACAAAATATTTTTCGCGGTTCATCTAACTTTTGGGCGAAGCTGATTGGTTGGTTGGCGGACTTTGCACTGGAGACAGACACTGGGTGTTTTAGTGTTGTTGTTTGTGAAGTTGCCCAACACACAGGGTGGCTGACCATACGTACGTACGTGAGTTTTGCCGTTGTACACACCACAACATGCAATTCGCGAGCCGCACCACAAGCTCATCATGATAGAACGAAGAATTCCTAATCGCGCGAGACCCACTTGCGGAGAAGAGAGAGAATGGAGTCAACAAGCATAGCACCGGCCACCACCAACTAGCTACTTATTAGACCCGTCAACTAAATCTAAGCGAAATCAAGACTCAAAGCGAATGCAGAGTAGAGAAACAAGAACGCAAAGATTAAATCAGATCACGCTTCCGAAAGAGCTTCCTTGTCACCCGACGACGCGCCACAGCGCATTACTTATACCATATCACCACAAGTCTTCCTCCCGAGTAGTTTTGGTGCGTTTCGGTTGCTTCTGAGCCGTGGGCAATTTTCGACTACCAAACTCGGCCGCTTCAAGTGGATCCCACTCTTCACATCCGTATTTGTAGATTTCTTCTGGCAAAGAGGGTACAGTAATCTTCGATTATCGTACCCGTAAAATTAAACCAACCTAACGACGAGAAAAGTACTCCTACATACGTACAAGACGAGCAAATATCGGCTCATGAGGTGTATGCAGGATCGCGTCTCGAATTCGCAGTTGCAATTGCAGCTACCGCTGGTCCTGGGATATTGGTAGGTATCTGGGGCCGCGCAGACGCCAGTACAGATGCGGTCGAAGGGAGCAGATCTTCGAAATTTCAGTTCCTGAAGCCTCCATGTGGGACAAAGCCCCTTCCCAGTTGTCTGAAGTTGAAAATTCCAATTCGGCGTCTGACAAATCCGTCAGTGGGGATGTATAGTACGCCAAAAGTGTGGCGCGGACGATTTCCGTTCGGCTGGCGAGCCTTGGGAAGCTTCAGCAGTGGCGGCACTCGTCTGCAGAAATTGCTACGCTACTGCGAAAGAAAATCCTCTAATTCGAAAGGGAAGGGGGTGGGCTTATTGGAGCAAGTGCCATACGCCACGCCATTCAAAAGCCGAAATGAGAAATACCTGGGTAGAGACATCTGACGCAAATATCGGCGGTGTAAGGTACATAGTTCGCTCAAGACAGTTTTCCCAGATGTACTTCAAAGCTTCATGAAAGGAAGGAGAAACAAAACCGAGAGACGTGAGCTGAAATCACGCAAGCAAAACGGCACAGAGGAAGGCAAACCCGGTTCTGACAATGTAATGTATGCGCAGTATAGTATCCGCGCATCACACAGTCGGACAAAGACAGGGGCTGCCGCGAGTCTGCCAGAATGACAGTCCCCCCCCCCCCATCTGCTCTCCTGCTTCGCGTTTGTTCGGTGATTTAGGCGAGCAAAACACGAACGACATTAGTGTCAACGAAAGTTAGAAGATCACATTTTCCGAACGCAGGTCGTCACTTATAGTCAACTCAACAGGCAAAGTGCGATAGCAACTTCTGCCTCTCTCGCTCATCTTCGCACCACTTCAGACAAGTCAGTCGCTCCAAAGTCGCTGAGAATATCCCTTTCTCGTCAAAAATCCAATATTATCAAAATGATAGATTGTGCACAAATTACCCCGTTTGACGTCGTCGTCCAGCAGCATAGCGGCTGTGGAGAATCTGTCCAGTCGACTGAGACTGTTGACACTCTTCACATACTGTTCATCATCAGTCTGCTCCGAGGAGACCCCAGTCAGAAAGGCACTGAGTAGCGTCTCGTCCAGCCAATTGGAAATGAGAGCGCCATACTTCGAGGGGTCGATCGCCTGAGGCAACGGTTGAAATCTCGCTAACTCTATGAATGGCTACAGTAACCCATACAGTATTAATATCTTGATAAAACGCTTCCACATCCCACCAGGCTCAACGAAAACCCTACAGTAACCCTGGCATTCTGAGGCACAACGTACAAAACTGGTGTGTCTCACAATCGCCTGAGGCAGTGTTTCAAAATTGGGTAGATTAGGTCACAGCTACACTAACCCGACACCGTAATCACTACAGAAATCTCACCTACCACAACGTATCTTGCCAGTGCCGCCTTGTCGCCCTCCAACAGTCGAATGTCGCTCAAAAGTTGGAAGGTCGTCTCTGGCACCGGCGGTACTGTAACCTTATTGGATTCGCCATTCTCGACAATAATTCTAGTAGTTTCATTCGTTTCTTCACTCGACTTCTGATCTATTTCCATTGGGATTTCATCTACGGCGTCACCGCATCGTTCAGAGTTTTCCGTTGGGATTTCTCTGATGGGAATCACTCTCAGAGGTTTGTCAGACCTTCCGGAAGGCGGTTTTTGAACCGCGCGCAAAATTTGAGAGCCGTTAGAGGTGGAAATTTTGTCAAATTTGGTTTCAGGCTTAGAAATTTGCCTCCTCAGCTCTTCCAACTGTTTGGCAGCTTCCTTATTCCCGGGTTCCAGTTGAATCACCTGAATAGAATACCGCAACCCTGTACAAATATCACAAACTGTAAGTTCCACATTCTAAAAACCAAACTCCACCTTCTGTAAATCTTCCACAGCTGCTCTGAGTCTATTGAGAGAGCGTCTGGCCAGCGACCGTCGAAAATATGCCTTCACATAGGTGGCGTCCAATCGAATGGCAGCGTCGCAGTCCAATTTCGCATCTTCCGCTCTGAAAAATGTAATACTGTAATTTACAAAATCCGGGAAAATGTAAGATTTGTGCAAATTAGCAAGATGTTCTTGCAGTAGCGAACTAAATTTGACAAATCTCAGATTCATTCCCATTTTGCGCGAAATGCACAAATGTCGGCTGCAGCACCATTGCGCGAGCCTCGAAATAACGCTGCAGCCGATATTTGCGCTGGTTTGTTCAAACTAATCAATCGCAAATTACACGTGACAAAACTATGCCCTTATAGAGTACCGTATATGGTATCAAAATGACACTTTTCTCACCTGTCCAGCTTCAAGTAGCACAAGGCGCGATTGCAATAGAGTGTGGCATCTTTTCTCGACAGTTCAATAGCCTTACTGTAATGGGTAATAGCCTCGCCGAACTTGTTGTTTTTCACGCACAAATTGCCCTTCTCTTTCAACAACTGAGCCTCCTGCAGATGGAGACGCTTACTGTCGCTTGACATCGCTTGGAATTGTGAATTTTTAAAAATTCTGAATTTTGACAACTTTGAAAAGTTTCATGTCGGGATTCTGTAAGGAGCGGCCCTCACAATCTTGTGCAATTTCAATCAAATATGCGAAACACGCAATAATTTTCGTCTCTCTTAATTTCTCTTCAACCTCTGTGCCTCGATCTCAAAACAAAGCAAAACAAACAGGCGTGTCACACAACAACAACAGCAAAATAACAGCACCAAAATCAGAATCCAAAAAGAACAAGAAAGAATCAGAGTGTCAGCGCGTGACAGCTCTTCTGTGGCCCTTGAAGTGTCTGCTTCTGAGGGAGAGGGGTTTGTTGTATTTGGTCAGTCGAAGGAAGGTCTTGGCTGTGGGTTTTATAACGAATGGCCAGTCCTCCTGACCCGTGATTGGGTCGATCAGGGGAGTGCCCGTAGAGTACTGTAATTGTAAGGAATTTGTGCAAAATGAACGAGATTTTTGTGTTAACGTCTAAAGCAGCTTTCAATAGAAATTCAACCGCATCATGAGCTACCTATGTTACCGCACTCCATTTATAGGTGTCAGCAAAGGGCGCACAAAACGACCAGACTTTGGCAACGGCAAATATCGGCTGCAAAAGAACACCTGCATGCCGCTGCGTAGTATATCGTAGAAGAGAAGTTGGGTAATTCGCACTATTTTGCATGAAACTCGAGCAAATTCATCAATACCTGACTGGTCATGATGGGCTCTGGAATGGGTATGGACCCCACAGCCAGCACATTCACTTCCCTCAGTCTCTGGGGAGAGACGGCTGTCAGTAGATAGAGAGCTTTTCTCTGCACGTCCACTGCACGCACCACAGCCACACCCACACTCTGCAGAGATGGGGCTGTCGACTGAGTGACCACCACCCGTGGATTGCTCTCATCCCCTAATAGACGCGGACACTTGGATAACTGGGCCTGAAGGAACGACGAAATGCATCAGTTTCCATAGGGTGTCATTAGTATTCAAGTCACAGGAAGTCATTAGTAAAATTGGGGAGAGGGGAAAGGAGGGGGAGGGAGGGAGGGAGGGAGGGAGGGAGGGAGGGAGGGAGGGAGGGAGGGAGGGAGGGAGGGAGGGAGGGAGGGAGGGAGGGAGGGAGGGAGGGAGGGAGGGAGGGAGGGAGGGAGGGAGGGAGGGAGGGAGGGAGGGAGGGAGGGAGGGAGGGAGGGAGGGAGGGAGGGAGGGAGGGAGGGAGGGAGGGAGGGAGGGAAGATAAAAGAAGGTAAGGAGAGGCGGAGGAGATGGAAGGGGAAGGAGCTGCGAAGTTTCAACACACAACAACTACAAAGATTACGGTAACTACTGTCAAAACCAATAAGAGACCTTGTCAACAGAGCAGAGGGCGACCAGAGAGCAGTCAAGTACAGACATAACCATGGAGGGAGGGGGTGTGTTCTGAGAGCAGAAGTAGAGTGCAATCTCCCCAAAAGACACCCTGTAGGGGGTCATACTGGACAAATTGGACAACGCCGTCGATTGCCCCGAGGGCAGAGCCTCAGACAGGTAGGAGAGCACTGACAGCTCCTTGAAATAACGTACAAAACTACTACATTTTGTAAAAAAATACCCTCAACATGTCGAAAAAATCCCACCCTCAAATGGCCGGGTGGCAAGGGAGGCGTGTGACTGGCCAACAGCAGTCGAATGGGCGGCAGAGCGCTCAGATTGAACCTCGGCACGGCTCGCTTCAGAACGGAATCCGGAATCTGAATGGCACATCCTCAAGCGAAAATTCACAATTAAACTATTAAAGTTTTCATTAGAAACGCACCAAATCCCGGGGATTGAGTCTGTGGTCGGCGCTGTGTGTGACCACAAAGGCGTCAGGGTCGACTGTGGAAATCAGCCTGTGCAGAAGCTTCTGACCCAACTCTGGAAGAGGGAACTGTTTGAAACAAATCAAATATCTCAATTAACTGCGAACAACGCGAATATCAGACAGACGTACATTTAGAGATTGGTGCGTGCTATAGTACCGATGGCGATACACAGAACAGCAGCCGATATTTGGGAAGAACAGAAATAACAGCCAATAGGATAAATTCAAATTTGAGCAATAGCGCATCGTTCCATCAAACCCAAATTCCAGAACGTACTCACCCTCCACCCAGCCGCAGGTGTTGACGATAAGAGCTCCATTGGTGTAGTAGTGATCTGTTCTGAAGTCTCCCATTAGGCACTGGACTGTGCTGAGATAGCGATCGAACTGCTCCACTATGGGCCTGTTGTGGCCGAAGAAGCGAGCGCTGAATTTTTGGGGAAACTTAAAATATTCTGCAAATTTGCACAATGCAAAATATTCTAACTTTCTCACTTTTCGTAATTTTGGGCGCCCTGATGGCAGAATGGAGGCTCTGGAACACATAGTGAACTGAATTGGTATCAAAACTGATAAACGACAAAATATCTCATACCCAGAACAAAATCGCTAATCTTCGTCAGTGAAATGAATCCAGGAGTGGTGAATTCCGTCTGTCCAACGTCCAGTTCCAGATGACCCACTGGAATGTCGTCGCTGAAAATACAGATGATATAGGTAACGTGTAATTAATTTGTCAAATCGATAAAATAATGAAACTCGCACCAATTACCTCAAAATTCTGTTGATCAAAACTCGTCCAAAGGTGGATTTTCCGGAATTCTTGGGCCCGGCCACCAGAATCACAGTCTGCTTCCCGGCTCCTAGAATAATAGATCCACAAAAACTAATTAGAAATCCACAAAACAACACAAAATCCCTACAAAAACAACCAAGAAAACCCACGGGAATTCCTGAGGACTACATTGTCGACTACTTGAGTGAAGACAGAGGCCTGTGTCTTGGAGTAAATGGAGGGTGTGGCAGAGGGAAGGAAATAGGCACTCTTTCTTAGTGGCTCCACATGGGGTTGGGAGGGGTTCAGGGGTGGACTGACACTCCACAAGGCTGCCTTATAGGCTTGCCTGCAAGTGAGATGGAAAAAAATGGCTTTGTCGCGGTGAAAAAGCGATATTTTCGCCTGCGACGCTGGAAAATCGGTTGAACTTTCACGTCAGAAGGCCGCGCAGCATTTCGTCAAATTTTGCACACGCTTGTGAAGGCATTTTGCATTTTGAAGCTCAATCCTCCCTACCTCTACTATGACACCTACCGTACCCCTCTAGAGGATCGAATGACTGTTCAATCGACACTCAGACATAATACTACAGTATACCCACGGATGAATTCTGCCTCTGTAGCTCAAGACGTTGTCAATGGCCTTCTGTTGCTGCAGTTGCACATTGGGAGGGGGAGTGAGCCATGCCCCACCCCACAGTCCTTTGGCCATACACACACCCTTTGGATTGCGACATTTCAACAACACATAGCTACTCGTCCAGCGGTGGAGACGGTACAGCAACTCGTACACTTCGTCTGACACGACCTGAACATGGCAAGTGTGCAGTTTTCGATTAAAATTTGCAGTATTTGTGTAAAATGTGTAGTTGTCGTGAAAAATGCGTAGTTTTTGTGAAAAATGTGTAGTTATCTGTATGTAAGAATGTGCAGCTCTTGTGCACAAATTGAGGAATGCGTGCATTGTGCAACATAATACATTTCTGTGCAAAATGTGTAATTAATGTGTAAAATGTGCAAATCTTGTGTGTCTCGAGTCGAAACAAAGTATTTTTTGCTTCAGAGTCAAATTGCACTGTAAATTCGCCCAACGTTCACCAGTTACGAAGGCTATGGTCGGAAATCTACCCTATCTTTCAAACCAGGCAAGTCGTCCGGGGGACGCAGTATACTCCACAAATTTGAACTCATACGCACCGTGACTCCTCTCCTGTTGTCGCCTCCTGACACTCCCAATCGCAAAAACAATGCTGGATTCGTGATCTGCATCCCAAAATACCCCAGATTCGACATAATACACCCCTAACTTCCTATGGACTCCAGGAACCGAAAATTTTCACTTGAAGTACGGTAGCATGCAAATTCGTCATAGGTTATGATCAAACATCATCTATACACTGAACGGATGCCAAATTCGTAATCAGCGCCCCCGAAAACCCCTAAATCGAGTATAATACTGCCAAAGTCGACCCGACGCCTAAAATTCAAACCGACGCGGCAGGGATACTGTAGCTCTGAAAATTTTTCCAAAACACTTTTCTTGACCAGTTTTCAGTGTAGAATCGTTTGAAATCACTTTTGGAACGATCCGGCGACGCATTCGAGAGCTACAGACGCCGAAACGCGAAAACTGCAATTTTCGACCCCGGAGTCAAAAAAGTTGCGGGAAAATAACTTTTTTGTGTTTTGCCCGATTTTCTCCGTTCATGGCTCATTCGATAGAGGACATCTGGGAAGGAGCAACAAGAGTGGTCTCGCCGCTCTAGCTGCTACCTAGCTCGCACAGCAGCCCATCAAAGTCGACCCGGGGCCACAAATCGCGAATTTTTCAAATTTGGCGCCAAAATGGGTCCCGCAGCGATCCAATTCAATTCTTCCACCCTCGGCCCTATCGAGTACTACAACATATCAAAAGATAGTATATACCATTTTCGAGTTCTACCTTGCCTAATGCATTTTTCAGTACTTTGAAAATTTAAATTTTTGAATTTCCCGCCAACGGGGTCTCGCAGCGTGACCCCGTTTGGTGTGCACCCTGCCCACTTACTAGGCCTACCTAACGCAAAAGACCGTTTGGAAATCGGCCGCTTCACGCGCGAACACCGTTGACTGTAATTTTCTGCGTTTCGCGCACAATCGCTATATACTCCACACTTTTTGTGGAGTATAATCACACAAATACCACAAGCAAACCTGCTTGATTCTGTCTCTGAACTTGGCCGATTCCGAACTATCCATGGACAGAGCCGTCTCTGACCCAGCGGGAGGACATCTGAGGGCGAAGGGAAGGCCCAAACGATAGGGGCACACCACGCTGCGCCATTGCGACTCTTTATATGACTGGCCCACCTATAACATTGTATTGACGTGACTTTGTGCAAAATTAGGTCAGAAATGTTCAAAAGTACAAAACTATCACGCACAATCTTAGCTCCCATGACGCCGAGAACCCCGTATAGGCACTGGAAAGAGAGAGCGCCCACGCAGCTGAGACGACAATCGGCAGGCAAGACGAGCATTTTGATTTCACTGTTCAGCTTCGTGGGAAACAGACTGCAAAGGGAAGTTGTCTGTGTACACAGGTAGACTGCTGTCAGACAAAGTGCCAAAGCATGCCCCTCAGGGCAAGCGACTTGGTCTTGCTATACGGTGGGCCTATTGTGGCCTACAAACGACACTGCCAAAATACACCTCACTTCACTATACTTCACTTCATGTGCCATCTATCAAAGAAGCCATTTCCCTAGAAACTACTTAGTACACGCAACACCAACCAACCGACAGCTCCACTCGCTTGGTTGGTAGTCCTGCTGAATAGCACCAATTGTGACAGTCTCTCCCACTGTTTCCAAGGGCGGCTGGGGATAGACTGATTGTTGTTGTTGCTGCTGCAGTGTCAGAGGCTGCTGAGCTATGGGCGGGGGGACAAAGGAGGGCCCACTCCTCTGCTGCACTGTCTTAGTGTTGGCACTATCACTCTCCAAGATTCTCGAAGGTGCAGGAGCTGTGATATTCTCTTGAACAATCACAATTTCGTCCTCTTCTGCTTCTGCTTCCCCTCCGACGACCACCACGCCGTTGTGGTCGTCGTCGTCGACGTCGATGAGGGAGATCTCGCCCTCCTCCAGGATAGTCGGAGGCACGGGCGCTGGCACAGGCGAGGGTCTGAAGGAAGGAAGTAAGACACACTCTAGAAAGCGAAGTGCTTCTTGAGATAGTTACACGTCAACAAGTCAACTCACTCTTCCGTCTGCCGATTCTCTCGCTGAGCCTTCTCCTTCCCCTCTCTGTGAAAGTATCTGTAGGCGAGCTTCTTGACGACAGAGGAGATTCCACTGCCACTGCGTCGTTTGCCTGTGGGGTGGGGGAAGGAGTGTGCCGTCACCCCTACCCCTTTCCCTCCCTTATTCCTACTGCGAGTCACGGGAGGCTCTGAGCGATCCCCCGCCTGCACAACACTACGACGCTTCCTGCCCATTTCTTCGCTTTCTTTCTTTCTCTAAAGGTTCCTCCCAAGTAAAAGCTGGATTTCAACCGAATTCCAGTTCAATCTTCAAAAGTTTCTCCTTCATTCTCTGGACGCTGAAGTTTGCCGCGGGATAAAGAAACAAGCAGAGCGATTACGCTAACCGCTGCCACAGAACACAGATTGCGGTTAGCTACATACGATACCCTCTTCAAAAACACGACTCATCGACCTTCATGCACTGCTACAACCAGTGGCGCGCAACCACCCAACTGCAAGGCGCATTTCGTCAAATCGCAAGGGACCATCGGTCTGCAATGATCGATTTACGCGTAATCAATCCCCACGTACCATCAACAATACGTAATCAATTCATAGGTGGCAGCAGTCAATTGTCCGCACTTTCAAGGCTGGGGCGAGATCTCTGGATGGAGTGGTGAAGATACCCCGTTTGTATTTGGATGTGCCGTTGTGTGCGCACTACCGTCCGTGCATGGCCGTTTTATATGCATGCAGGCCGAAGGGCAAAGGCGTACACAGGTTTACTCATGTGTTCTACTGCGAATTCCATCCCACAGTGTTTGGTTTACTCGCACTGTACATGTGAGACAATGTCAAAGACGAGGGTCCACACACGTAATGTACCTACTCTAAATGAAGTAGCACAGAGTGCAATTTCAGCCTCTAGCAAGCAGCAACACCCTACTGTCACTCCAATGCGTCTTGTCGTCTGTCTGGGCTGTGCATATAGGTACGCTCAGCTATGGAATGAACTTTATCAGTGTCTGTGGCCGAATGTCCAAAAGGTCCTCGCTCCAGGGACCGCCGGCAGAGGGGCCAAAGTCAATGGGGGATGAGTGAGGCCTATAGACTGTCTCAGTCTTGCAATTCCCCTTGGAGAAGAGGTCTTCAAAACGTCGGATGTCCAGAGTGCGCAGCTGACGGCAGGTCTCCAGCAGTCGTCTGTAGCTGAGGACGGACCCTTGGGGAACAATGAAAAGGCGCAGGGTTCGAATGTTGATGTTTCGCAGCTGGGGTGCGGATAAGCCCAAGTGATGCAGAAGGAGGCAGCGCTTGCCATCGTCGTCGTCGTCGTCCGCGACGCCTTCACTCCCAGATTGGATGTATTCGCAGAGCTTGACGTCAGTCAGTGCCCCCATCACCTCAGGGCGAAGTTCGTGGGAAGGAATGTGCCTTCTCCTCAGTTCCAGACGGCGCAGTGTGCCGAAAGCCCCGAAGCTGCGCAGATCCGACATTTCACCAGTGGGCACCGCCAGATGAAGTATGGTGGGCGTGGAGGACTGAAAGAGTTCCACTATCCAATTCAGAAAGGGCCAGGGGTTCTTAGATGGCCGAACGGTCAGCGACTGGACCGACGGTAGACAGAGTAAGCGGCAGAGAGCAGCCCTGAATTCCTCAAGGGTCTTGCGGACGAACTGGCCGCTTTGGATGAGCGTCAGAGTGGCCAGTCTCTGCGAGGAGGCGCACAGGTCATCCAGAAGTCTGGCAATCAGGGCGGTCGCATGATCTTGATTGAAGGACACTTCGCTCCACCTCCGGCTAACACCACCCTGATCGCAGTACTCCCTTCCCAACAACGCCACTTCCAGTCGCTCCAGGCGGCCCCAGCCGCCGCACAGTCGAACGATGATGGAGAGGCGATTCTGAGGGTTCTCGTCAGTCTCTGGACTGTCCCCATCCAGCGTTGGTCGCAGCAAGTCGAAATTGCTACGACAGCCACTCTCTGTGCAAACGTCGAGCGTTAGTTGCGGCGGCAACGAGGGCGCCGTGGTGTAGGTCAGAGTGACCCCGACCACTTTGATGGCTCTGTCGTAGACGGCCGCCCACTGGCGACAGACCAGGCGAAGGGACAGCGCCTCTTTCAGTCCGAAGAAGCCGAATATCCCCAGCAACACGTCGTCCGGCAGACTGCGGTGCGCTTCTGCAAAGTGGCACTCGATTTGTGTGCAGGTGAACGGAGACGGTAGCCCAGCAGCGAGAACTACTGTAGTACATAGCTGACCTTTATCGTCCAGCCTGGCAAGCTTCCTACCGTCCTCGTCCCATGTTAATGGAATGGGTTCACTTCTTTTCGCCATAGCAGCACGGCAGGACAGAGCAAAACAGGCAACTCTTCACCTTTCGAGTAGTCGAAGCGCCAAAACGGCCCGACGTTACGCAGCGACCCTTCCTTGCAACGTACCTACGTATGTGTGCACGTTAATGCAACTCAACCGACCTGTATACTACATAACCCCCGCAACTGCGGCACATTCCCTTACGAAGGAAGAGAGAGAGGATCGGTCGCGCGCGAATCTTGACAAGTTGTGCGGAGGCGTATTGTGTGTTGTTTGGGAGTATGGGGGGTGGGCGGGTTGGCCACAGATAAATCGGTATTGCCACCGATGAAAAGCGCGCAGGTCACAGATGGACGTGGATCTTCACAGATGAATGTGCAAGTTCACAGATAAAGGTCCCGAACCGCACACGCTGCGTACGATCACAGATAAATATGTAACATATCACAGATAAATGTGTATCGTCACAGATAAATGTGTAACATCACAGGTATGTGTGTAACTAGCGAGGCAATGGCCATCCTGCAAGTTTGGCATGTAGAAAATGCAGGGAAGGGGCACAGCCGGCTTAAGCAGGCGGCAAATTATTATGGAGGAGTGTTTATTATTCCACTTACAGTTTGCACTAAAACTCGGCCGGCGTCGCAGTCTGGCGGGTCTCAGCTGAGGCTTAGCGCGACCACCAACTTCAGGGCGCGCTCCGCGCGCCCTGAAATCGGTCACCGGTCGCGTTAAGCCTAAGCTTCGACCCGCCAGACTGCGACGCCGACTGACTCTTGTGAACTGTGGGCGCAGGGCGAGCCTAAGCATAGCCTGAACCAGAAGGAGTATTCTGCTTTGGACTATTTGAAGAAACTGTCAACATTATTCACCCAATAAATATGATGTGGCACATTTATCTGTGATGTTACACATTCCTCTGTGATGTTACACATTTATCTGTGAAGTTACACATTCGTCTGTGAAGATACACATTCATCTGTGATGTTACACATTTATCTGTGCAAGACACCCACTGACTCGGCCGTGAAAAGTCATCTGTGAAGATACCCATTCATCAGTGGGCATACCGCTTTATCTGTGCCCAATCATTTTCCCCGAGTATGGGTATGACGAAAGAGTGCGACGCGAAGCGGCATGTCGTCATTCGGTAGAGTACATAGGCGCGTTATTTCACGACTGCCAGATTGACAATAACACAGTTGCGACGCAGTACTATGCGAGTTGCCCCAGGCGCATCGTCTTTGGCAACATCCTCGCGAGTGTGTATGACGACCACGAGAGAGACTGAGCAGAGCGGTTGGATGTTTCGTGGGATGGTACACACTTGAGACAAATCGGATGCAGATTGGATTACGCTAGCTAAGAAGCACCGACCGAAGTTCGCGCCAGTTAATTTAATGCCTACAAATCGGATTCAATAAATGTAGGATATTCATGCAGCAAACTATTCAATTAAAATCATCGTCAGTGCGCTGTGAATACTCTCGTGTGTGTTTGCTTCTGTCACACCGGCTTCTCAATAGTGATGGCAAGTTGAAAACCGGGTAAGTACTTACCCGGTTTTACCCGGTTTTTTAAAACCGGGTATACTTACTTCGTACTTACCCGGTTTAGTTTTGCGTACCCGGTTTTACTTTTACCCGGTTTTTTGCGGCATTTACTTACCTGGTTTCAGGCCGAAAACCGGGTACCTGGTTTACTTACCCACTACCAACACTTGGGTAAGAAACCGGGTAAACAGTTGTAATTTTGCATAGTAGGCTCAAGATGCCTTACCTGTTGAGTGCGCAAAGTAAAATTGCAACATTTCTTGTTGAATAAATTCCACTTTGCACTCTTAAATTCATCAACTTAGGAAAAATTGACAGTATGTGAAGTTTTAGCGAAGAAGACTCCAATTCTTGATGAGAATCTGCACCACCAAACAATAAACTCAATGAATAATTCAATGATGAAATACCATCGTCATCTCCGTACATACAGTTAGTGTGCCACTTAAGTGCCTCTGAAAGTTTTGTGTTTGGGTAGTATCGACACTACCTCGTCTGCTTCAGTTGACGTTAACGCAATAGCTACTTAAATTTGTTTTGCTTTATTTTACTAACCACCAAATTGGCTCATAAGCTTGCGCTGGTGAATGCGCAGTGTTGTATGACTTCTGGAAGAACATAGGTGACTACACAACGCAATAATTTTGGCTTTCTGATGTGCAGAAATCGAGATTTCTACTTGAATTTACTTACCCGGTTTACCCGGTTTTATGTCCAAATACTTACCCGGTTTTCGAAAAACTGGGTATACTCACTTGTACTTACCCGGTTTTCAAGTTTCAAATTTTACTTACTTTTACTTACCCGGTTTTAAAATTCTCAAAGTTGCCATCACTACTTCTCAAGCTCCTGTGGGCGCGTATGTAAGTCCATCTCTCGATAACCCAAGGCCGGACTGTAACACAACTACAATGCCCGTTCAACCGACCTTCCAAATTCCTTTCTTTTGTCAATTTTGTATAGTTTGAAGAAATGCCGACCACCAATGATCCGCCGATCACTAATTATCAACGGTTCTGTTATCTCTCAGGGTTTTGCGCGCCCTGAAGTCAGTCGTCACCGGTCGCGTTAAGCCTAAGCGTCGACCCGCCAGACTGCGACGCCGACTAGACTAGACTCTTGTGATCCGCCTCTGGGCGCAGGGCGAGCCTAAGCATAGCCTGATATGGAAGGAAACAACTTCCTGGTAAAAGAATTGGAGGCAAAAGTTAAAGAATTCGAAGTTCTAGTGTAGCGATCTTTGCAAGCTCAACCCCTCCCTTCTATCCACTCTGTCTTCTTCTACTCGCTTCTACCCGCCGGCCTTCCGCGTGACGCACCCGCCTAGACCGCCGCGTGCAGCAAATTGTGTCATAACAACCTACAGACCGGCAGATCCAAGAATAGTAGGCCCGCGCGTCATGAAGCCGGCTGACAGCTTCCATGCCACGCCTCTCGAGCATTTGGCCAATCAGCGAGCTGCCAGCAAAGAGCAGAAGCCGCTCGCCCAGGAGGAGATAAGAAGGCGGCCGACGAGCGGGAAGGGGAAGTTTCGACACCTCTGGCGGGGAGAAGCGGAAAAGAAGAAGAGAAGAGAAGCGGCGTTCCGAGGTTTGGCGCGTTTGTAGTCAGTGTGTGTGTGCTTAGGTAATAACATATTATATTACTTTGTGCGTCCTTCTTTTGTTGGTGTTTGCGACTCTTCGTTTATTGTAGTCTGCTTCTGGAATCAATAGCTTAGTCTGAGTTGCGTACCCCACGCGCTTACACAGTACGCACGCAAATTGGTTAGGCTTGGTGAAATTATGTAACTAACCCAAACGGTTTACGAGTCGTGAAAACAGTAAGTCAGTCGCGGCCGCTGCGGTTTCCCGGCATTCACTGTGACGGCCCTCCGGCGGACTAGTGATGGCAACCGAAAACTGGGTAAGTACTTACCCAGTTTTACCCAGTTTATTTTAACTGGGTATACCCAGTTTTTACTTCCCCAGTTTCGTTTCAGCGTACCCAGTTTTACCCAGTTTTACTTTTACCCAGTTGTTTTGCTGCGTACCTAAGCAGTTTCGGCTGGAAAACTGGGTACCCAGTTTTACTTACCCAGTTTTTACCCAGTTAATAAACTGGGTAAGAAACTGGGTAAACCGTATTTTGCAATCCTACCACTGACAAATTTGCCTATTATCCATTTATGAGGCGGTCGTTGTCTAATGTAACATGCAGTGATCAGCACAAAACGTCATCTAGCCGCTGTTTAGTGTAGATGTCAGCGAATGCGCATAGATTTGGCGTTGAAATATGTGCCTAATCCAAAGAGATAGCAATACTATGAAGTGGAAAATGTTTGATTTTAGAGCGAAATGTCGTAGCACAGTGAATGCGCTACAAGCATGGCCACTCTGGTCTGCATTCTGCTAGACCTATGTTGGTCTGATCTCAGAAGAGATGGTTCACAGTTCACAGTACCTCTGTGGGGTTAGTCTTCATGCATTTTGTGGTCCCGTACCAGGCAATTAATACCAGCGAACATTGACCATTTTGTCACAATCGCACCAGAAGTCTCTTGGTGCAGTATTTTGATGCATTGATGCGCTAAATCAGAAGCGCTATTGTTTCAAAGTTTTCCATCTTACTTACCCAGTTTACCCAGTTTATTCAGCCGTACTTACCCAGTTTCACTGAAAACTCGGTAAATTTACCTGTACTTACCCAGTTTTGCCGAAAACTGGGTATACTTACCTGTACTTACCCAGTTTCCAAATTTTGGAAATTGCCATCACTACTCCGGACCCCAGTTGACCTGCACTCGCTTAGGTATCGTAAGTACAGAGGACTCGCAGGTTGGAGTTGCACGCGACGAAGAGAGTGCGCAGAGAGCGAGGGGCCGTTACATAGTGGTATCTGCTAGGGGAGCCCGCTCGCTAAGGCGCCGCTTGCAGTTGCATTTGCTGCGTTTGTTGCTGCGTTTGTTTCATAATCCGAGCCTGTTCAACTTTCAGAGTTGGATATCGCAGAACGCTAATTTCTTTTGTTTTGGTTGTGTGTGTGCCTATTCGTACCTGTCGGCGCTGCTCTTTTGGTTGCATTCCTTAGCCTTCTCCCATCTCCTCCCTTCTTCTTACGGCGGGGAGATAAAGACGGGAGAGGGAGAAAGAGAGAGAGAGAGGCAGCGTTGGGTCTGTTGGGGAACGGCTTATGAGCAATCGTGCCCGCTTAGTGCCGCGCCTAGTACTGTGGGAGGAAGAAAATATGAACGGGGAGCAAGCATTGGGGCCTGCCAATCGGCTAGAGGTTATTCCCCCTGCACCGCCGACAGAGAGAGATGAGCGTGCTTTGAACAGACGAATCCGAGCATTGGAAACTGACTCCACGCGCTTGCGGGAAGAAGAGGCTCGCATAGCAGACAGCATTCAGATGTTGAGGGAACAGGTGATCAGACAAGAGAATGAGCATGCCTTCGCGGTAGGCACAGACCTCCGACTCTCATCTAGTCTCCCAACTTTTGACGGTATGGACTCTGGGGTAGACATCGATGACTGGTACAATCTCTTCTGCAGAGTAAAGGAAGCCAGCGGTTGGGACGATGAGCGCGCCCTGAAAGTGTTGCCCGCATATCTACGAGGGAGCGCCGCAGACGTCTATTCCACCTTGCAGAACGAACAAAAGTCTACTTTGGAACTTTTAATCAAAAACCTCCGAAACGAATTACAGCCAGAAGAACTCAGTCGGACCTATCAGAACTTGCTGCACCGGCGCACCATGAAACCCTTCGAGACAGTCGCAGAATTTGCAACCGACATCCAAAGAATGACGCGCATGGCATACCGAACGTTGTCACCTGAAGCACAAGCTGAGCTGACCAAAGACCACTTCATACAGCGATTACGACCGAGCATCAAGAAGCATTGTTGCTCCTAAACATCACTGATTTCCAAACGGCGAAGAGAAAGGCGCAGCAGATAGAATCGTACAACGAGATGTTGACAGAGGAGGAAAGAGAGGAGAGAAAGAAGGACTCAGAGGGGGTCAAGAAGGAACAGGTGTTGGCCGCCCGGGTCGACTACGCTAGTGCTGAACCAAGCCAACTTGAGCGGCTAGTCACGAATCTTGGCACAGTTGTCAGTCATATGACTGACAAGGTCGATAGCATGGGACGCCAGATCACACAGATGAACAGGCAAGCGCCAGTAGGGCAGCCCCCACTCAACTCGCAGCCTTTCCAAAGTAGATTCCCAGGGCAGGAATTTCGACCACGATTTGCAGATGGCAGATACGGGAACTGGCGAAATAATAGGGACTTCTGGGACAGAAACAGGGGGCCACCATCTGGGAGGGTGCAGTGTCACCGTTGTCGCCAGATGGGGCACATTGCCATCAATTGTAGAGCACCCATGCCCTTCAGAGATCGCTGGAGTTTCCCCCCTCCGCAGCAGTTTGATCGGTATCCGAATTTCGATCCTAATAGAGTGTGGCAGCAAAACAGTTTGCCTGATAGGGAGCATCTGCAGAGGCGGCAGCCCTTTTTCCGGTCTCAGAACTTCTTGCCAGTGACAAATGGTCCGCAGCAGGCGTATATGCCTCCTGCACAGAATACTGTGAACCAAATGTCGGCTCCCCCTGTGGTGTATCAGTATTTGCCTAATCCTGGCATGGACAGCACCACTGACGCTAATTGGACGCAGGATGCGCAGCTGCCACCGCCTCAAGTGAACATGCTGCAGCACAAGTCTCTGTCGGCTGACGATGTGTCTGAGAGCAAAGGCTTGTATCCAGGTACTCTTATGGAACGTCCTCTGGTTGAGCCGGAGCAAAGTGACCCTAATGACTTCGATTTGGACATGAGTAAAGACAGTGCGGCACTGCCTATGCCTCAAACGCCGGATTTGTTCAAACTGACGCGATCAGAAGTCCCAGTAAATGGAAGGCAGTTAATGCCCGTCTCGATTCAAACCAACCTGACTCACTTCAACAGTCTGGCATTTGACAGTAATGGTTTGGCCTACATTTCGCTCCAATTCACTGGAACCGTACGTGGCCGGTTGACAGTTGGGTTCCGCCAGGAAATGAGCCGAGTTGACAGGGTAGATCATCCTACTCAAACAGATACACCTGAGGCCATGGACCAGTCGACGACCACAAAGACAGCCTCTGAGGTGGCTGGTTTACGTGGTCTGCTGCATGACTCTTGGCACTCACAGGACATGGAGAATTGTCCACCTGAGTCTCGGGGCCACACACAGATGGGTCCGTCAGCAGATGAGGGTCAAAGGGTAGCTGTGAGCTACTTCAGCAGACTCCTTGGACGAGACTCCAGCTCTGAGGAGACACTTGTAGCCACAATCGAGCACCACAACCTGAGCGACGAGTCTCGGCATGTTGGGAAATGTCAGGGAGACGGAGGAATGGCAGAAAGATTCGTTTCACCTGCGAACTCTATGGCGCTAGATCGGTCCACTAGCGCGCCACCTGGCACGGAAACCCGCAGACCCAGACTGTGGATTCCTCCTAGACTTTCCAATTCGGTTTTTCTGCACTTTTGCCTGTTGATGGTGGTAGGATTTTCGCTCTTGCGGCCATGCTTACTCTTGGACTCCTCTCGGCCTCGACCTATGATCTGTCACAGCAAACGTGGAAATGACCTCTGGAAACTGCCCAGACTCCTGGACTGCAGCATGCAGCCTGAGGATCTGGAGAGCACTATTGAAGTCGAGGAACGCAGACTGTATAAGAGGAACATTCGCCAGTTTGAGACCAAGGCATGGCATTGTCGAATGGTGCGCAAGAAGGTGTCTACCTTCACCTATTTCTTTGACAATAGGCGCCTGAAACAAGAGGAGGTCACTGAGCTGACTGTCAGCGTTTCTGAGTGTAAGCGCATGATGGAGTTTCACAGGTGCAGCGCCGGACACTTAGTAAATAGGGATGGTATGTGGAGGACTGAAAATGCCGTGAACTGGTACTGTCCTGGCGGATTTTGGCACTGCTGCTATTGGCAGCCTTTTGAGGCAACGAACTGCTTCCTCTATGAAACCACAGTGTTCAAGCGACACAACGCGAATGAGATGCAGTCGATACTGCCAGGCGTCAGCCACTGCCAATATCAGGCTGGGCAATGCGTGCTCACTGATGGAAGCACTCTAATTTGGCAGGCGAATACGACGGAGAAATGTCAGTTCGTCCCCTGGAAGGATCTTGAAGGGGAAGTGTTGGGCAGTTCTTGGTTGTCCAGCGACCATACGTTGGCTCTGACCAATCAGGATGGTGGCAGGGTTGTCAACTGCAACATACCCGGACGGGTTGACGATGTTCTGCATAAGTCCAGCCAGGGCATAGCCTATGAGATCTTGCGCCGTGAGACTAGAAAGATTGTCTCCATGCCAAAACGGACGAAACGGGACACGGAGGCTGGCATAGTAACCTCTGACCAAGTCGCTTCTCAGCTGCAGGCGTTAGAGATCAACACGAGACGAAACACTGAATTCGCCTTTCGGCACAGCCTGGTGGCCAGTTGTCAAAATTTGAACAACATTTTGACCTATCTAATGGGCCTAATCACCACACATCCAACGATGGCAGTACGAACCCTGCTACGCACGAGCACAATCGTGGCGCGCGCAAGCTTGAACATAGTCGAGGTGTTCCCTTGCATGGAGCTGGAGGAAGGTAACTACCAATTTTTGGCGATGAACGAATCATGCACTAGAGAGATTCCCCTGCAATTTCACGCAGGAGATACTCCAATCGTAGGATTTATGGACCCAATCACGAACATTGTCTACCCCAAGGGCACTGCTGACAGCTGCCCAATGTCGAAGGCAATCCCCATGACGGTAGGAGAACAGAACTACCTGTACAATGGAGATACAGGAGAGGTGAGCCCAATTGACATAACTCACCTACCAGAGCTGAGTTTGGTTCACGTCAATATCACCACCGGCTTCCACTTAGAGCCGACTATTTTTAAAGAGATCATTATGTATCAGCTTAGTGACTTTGAAACACACAGTAGAATTTCGGATGTGCTGGCAGAATACCACAAAGAGGCGCAAATTCTAAATTTCCTAAGGCAGCCACTGCAGGACACCGAGTTTAGTAGCTCACACGATGCCAATCAGCTTAGCCACAATATTGTTTCCCGAGGATTTTTTGGCTTCCTGCACGGTCTCGGCTTTGACACCTACCAATTTTGGGTTTTTCTCGTCTGTTGTAAGGTGACCATTGGCACCCTTCTGACGGTTTTATTGCCCAAGTTCTTAAGGAAGAAGTTCACAATCTATTGCTGCCCGACAGAAGGCGGCAAAGAAACCTCCTCTGACAGTGACGCCAACGGCAAGTTTCTTGTCATGCCGTACTTGAGATCCATTTTGAAGCGCCCCAGGAATTGTGACCACAGCGTTAGGTTCTCTGATCTGAGCAAGGGTGATGTAGGTGAACCTGCCGAGGTGGAAGGAGCCTCACCCATAGCTGTCATTGCGCCGACAGGGCCACGGCTTGAGCGACGACATAGGTCTGAAATGACGCTGGCCTCTTCCAGTCACATCTATGACACAGTCCCTCCATCCGATCCAGTGGACGACGCCGAGCCGTCTACTCCCTACTACTATAGACAACCCAAAGCCTCGACGGAAGCTGGTGAGTCTCCATATGTCGACGTTCGCCATGGAGCGCACATGTTGATGCTGCAGGCACAGGGTGTAGTGTTCAAGCCAATAACTCGAACGGGCCAGCAACAGGCCTTGTTTTCCAAGAATGAAGCCTCAGCCAATCAGCTGGGAGCCAGTGAAATACACGTAACCGTGCAGGACCATCATCGCTTGATTGGTCTCGTTGACACAGGCTCAAGCCTTACTGTCATGCCGCTAGCCTTGACTCGAAAGTTGGGCATATACCCTTTGGCACCTCCTTTGATTCAGACTGCCACGTCAATGACTGGCCACTGTTTATCCTTTGCAGGTTCCAAAAAGATCAAGCTGCAGATTGGCTCAGAGGTTTTCCACCACACAATTCACGTAACAGCTGACTCTTCTGTGAAGTACTCTCTGGTACTCGGCACCGACTTGCTGAAGCAAGTGCCATTTCTTCTTGACTACGCAAACAACACAGCCACGTTTAACAAGACCGTTGTCCCACTTGGAAGTCCCACCCAACCAAAGAAGGTCTGCCTTCTGCAGTCAGTGGTAATTCCACCCGAAACTGAAGCCTGCGTGCCTGGCAAGGTCGTGGAACTGGAACCTGTAGCTTTCGGTAAACCATTCTTGCTGGAGCCAAGTGAGCCATTTCTAGAGAGGAGTGGGCTTGCCTTTGGGAATACGTTGGTCGCGCCAAACCCCGATGGCATTGTTCCTGTCCTCTTGTTCAACATGGGGAAATCGCCAATTCAGCTGTACGCAAACACGACAATGGCTACTGCCTCGGAAAGCACGCACTTTGGTACCGCGGAGTCTGGCGCTAGTCACTGCCATGCGCAGCCTGGTTTTGTCCAAGGGTTGGTCGATCCCACAACAGCAAGTGTGAGAATGGTTCCCTTTGGCTCCAATGAGCCTCCAGCAGAATTCACTTCTCCGCTGCATCAGTTTGTGGCCAACAGCAAGCCTAGTGGGAGTGTACAGCAGATGAATCTGTTGACAGTAGCCCAACAATCTCAGTCAAATGACAAACTGGACGATAAGTCCCACATGAAAGAGCTCGATTTGACTCAATCCGCACTGACGGCAGAGCAGCAGAAACAGTTAACTGCGCTGCTGACGGAATACGGCGACCGATTCAGCAGACACAAGTATGACATTGGCTGCATGAAGTCTTGTGAGCACTCAATTGTCACTCAGACCAACGAACCGGTCAACATTCCACAGTATCGTATTCCTTACGCACATCGGCAATTTCTGGAGCAAGAGATGCAGAAACTGAAGGAAGCTGACATAATTGAGGAAAGTCTGAGCGCCTACAATGCTCCAGTCCTGTGTGTGTCCAAGGCAGGTGGAAAGGAGCTGAGGCTTGTCATCGATTTTCGCCGAATAAACGCAAAAATTTTGCCAACCCTCGTACCTCTTCCGATCATCTCTGAAACTCTGCAGCAGCTGCAGGGGGTCAAGTTTTTCAGTAAAATGGACGCATCGTCTGGTTTCTGGCAAATTCCACTGTGCTCCACCGATGGCAGCAAAGAGAAGACTGCTTTCACAGTAGGCTCCCAGCGATTCCAATGGAAGCGACTCCCATTTGGCTTGATCAATTCGTCTCGACATTTTCAAAAGTGCATGCAGGACTGCATACAGGGACTGAAAGGCATCCTCGTGTACGTAGACGATTTTATTTTGTTTTCCAAGACATTTCACGAGCATCTGGAGACCCTTCGGGCGCTGCTGGATCGTTTCCGCCACCACAATCTGAAGTTTAAACTTGCGAAATGCCAATTTGGCGTTCAGCACATCCAATTTCTTGGTCACGAAATCTCATCTGAGGGCATCCAAGTGTCCTCTCAAAAGGTAGAGGCCATCTCTAAGTATCCACAACCCAATGACGCCAAGAGTCTTAAAAGTTTTCTGGGTCTCGCTTCCTACTACAGAACATTTTGTCCCCAATTTGCTGACAAGGCAGCCCCTCTCTATGAATTGACAAAGCCAAAGGCCCGATTTGTCTGGACGGAAAGCGTCCAATCTGCCTTCGACAGCCTAAAGGAGGCATTGAGCTCCGCGCCGGTGCTGGCCTTTCCTCGATTTGACGTGCCATTCACTGTGCACACCGACGCAAGCCACAAAGGAATAGGGGCAGTTCTTAGTCAGAGAGCAGACAATGGAGAACTGCATCCAGTTGAATATTACAGCCGAATATTGAGCAAAGCAGAGCGACACTACTCGACCATCGAGTTGGAAACGTTGAGCATTGTAGCCGCACTGAAGCACTGGCGTCCCTATCTGCTCGGTCGATGTTTCCGACTGGTGTGTGATCACAAACCACTCCTCTACCTAATGAAGAGAGGTGGCGACGTCAGCTCAAAGATCATGCGCTGGGCTCTCAGCATCAGTGATCTCGATTTCATCATTGAGCACGTGCCAACCACTGGCAATGCTGTGGCGGACGCGCTCAGCCGCTATCCCGGCGATTCTGCAAACATGGATGAGAGTGCTGAAAGATGCTTTTGTCTGGCGCTTTGCACGAAGCAGCGTCAAGCGCAAATGTGGGCTTTAAGACCCAGAGCGGTAGGCGGTGATGTTCTGACCGACGCCGACCAATTCTGGCCTTCAGACACACCTGACATTGGTCAGAGACAACGGCAGGACGCCGTCCTAAAGCCCATCATAGAATTCTTGGAAAAGGGTGCTCGACCTGTGGATGACGGCGATCACTTCGACAAGCTGGCGTCCGACTATAAGTTGGGCGAAGATGGCTATCTGTATTTTATCGACTATCACACCCAGTCACATCGAAAGAACCGGTTTCGATTGGCCATTCCTGAGGCGCTTCAGGCTGAACTCATTTGTGCCGCTCACGACGATGTTCTGAGTGGGCATGGAGGTTTCTGGCGAACCTACCAAAGATTGGCGAACAAGTACCACTGGCCAGAGATGCGCCGCATGGTCAAGGAGTGGGTCGCCACCTGCAGGGCGTGTGGCGCTAGGAAGCTGCCAGTGAAGGAGTTCAGAGAACCTCTCGTTCCAATAAGCACGCTGGCACCAATGGAGATGGTTAGCACGGACATTCTTGGCCCGCTACCACTAACAGAGAACAAAATGAGATACGTACTGCTAGTCACGTGCTATCTCACAAAGTGGACGCAATATTTCCCCATTCCCGACATCAGCGCTGAAACCGTAGCAAGAACCTTCGTTGAAGGTTGGGTGCTGCTTCATGGGCCACCTGCCAAACTTTTGAGCGACAACGGCGGTTGCTATATTTCCCAACTCTTTGTCGAGATTTCCCGGTTACTGTCCTGCAGGCGATTGCTTTCAACACCTTACCACCCAGCCTGCAATGGCCAGGTGGAGCGTAGCATTCGCACACTGCTCGACGCTCTTTCGCCTTACTTGACAGACAATGACAAGCATTGGGACAAGGTTCTCCCATACATCGGATTCGCTTTGCGGACTGCTTGCCACGAGAGTACTAAGGAGTCTGCCTACTATCTACTATTCGGCAGAGATGTGAAACTGCCAGTTGACGTCGCACTGACCAAATCGGCCAAATCTGTAGTGCCCACGACGCAGGCCTATGCCCTCGAGATGAGAGAAAACCTTCGAGCAGCCTGGGAATTCGCCCGAGTTCATGTCCAAAAGATGCAAATACGACAAAAACGCTATTACGATCAGAAGGTCCACATGGCAGAGTACAACGTCGGGGGCAAGGTCTGGCTTCGCACGCCGGCCGTTCCTCTCGGCAGATGCAAAAAGTTCAGCAGGCGCTACATAGGGCCATTCCGAATTGTTGAGCTGAAGCGACCCAACGCACTCATTCAATCGGTCTCCAGGGGTGAGAAGCCACCGAAGTGGGTGCACATTAATCGGCTGAAGCCTTTCATTGAGCTGCATTTCCCACAGCCTCACCAGGAAGGCATGGAGCATCTCGAATTGGAGGACCACGGTGATCATATTGGGGATCACCTGGAGAGTCAAACAGAGCAGAGGGACGAACCATTGGGTGACGAGGGGGGTGATGACACACCAAGCATCACGCTGCAGACACCTACGCCTCCGTTGGCCGAGAATCCTTCCCCTCCCTGTCGCTACAATCTTAGAAGTAGGGGCACACCGATTGATGGCAATTAGTTTGGCGTGCCCAAGACGCTTGCTATTTTATTCTTATTGCGTTTGTTTAATTTTCTTGCTTTCCCACACCTTCCGTCTCTCCTTAATATCACTAATCTCTTTCTGGTTAGGGCTTCTTTGGTTTGCTCTACATATCTATGTTCTTTACCCACGACCCTGTTAAATTGTTTTCACACTGGTAAAATAGTTTTCAGTTGCCATGTATAGTCGACTGTGCACTGTCTGTTGGTTTGCTCCATTATTCTTGTCATTCATTACACGATTTCTCTGTTTCAGCTGCGGCCGTATCGAAATTTTGGTGTTACCCTAATAATTGGACAGGAAGTGGCGACTAGTAGCTGAGGACCCAAGTGGGATGGCCTGTGGCCATATGGCCAGCTGAATAATGGATCCAGTCCACCGGAAGGTCAGACATTTTGTAAGAGACTTTGTCTACAGCATTGGCTGGGTCGAAGGGGTGTTTGATTGTCCACATTCTGAGTTCTGCTTGCTGTCCTCTGTCTCCTTTCTGACTGACGGCGTGTTGCGCGAGTATCAGAGTGTCAGTGGTGAGAGTCTTGTGAACGTTTTGGGCCGATTCCCGTGCATTTCTGTTGCGTTCAATGCGATAACGCCTCACCTGTTTTACGTCCCCAATTACTTCTGTAGCCTTATTTCTGTTATGGCTTTGCTTGAGGCAATGTTGAGGAGCGTCATTAGGCGCAAATCAGTTCTGCTTTATTTGGATCTGATCGAGTGGACATCGACGCTATTATACCAGAGAATGGCGCCTTGGTTCTGGGCTAATCAGCACTGGCTCTTCAGCTGAAGTGCATGGCGTTGCGCAATGAAGTTTGTCAGCCTGGGTGGCGTTCTGTGGCTACTGTTCATTTTTTTTGTTCTGAGTTTATTCGTGCATGTGAGGCCAAGTGCGACAATGAAGCCTACTTCTCCCCTTTCAAAATAATTCCCTCTTTGGTAGAATCTGCTCGTTTAGGAGCATCTTACGCAGCCTTACACCAGACGAAGCTTTACCAATCTGTTCAAAGCGTTCCGTTTAGTTATGCTGGGTTTTCAAAAATTGCAGTTTATTATTTCCGCCGTCAAAAATTAGGTCCCGTCCAGCTGCTTTGTTACTTCTGTCTCGTCTACTGCTTCCTTCTTCGTGCCAGAGCGACCAAACACCCTCTAGACATTCCATGTGTCCGATCCTGGCATTATCGATTCATGTACTATAACTTAGGCAATCTGTTGGTTTATTATGACGCCACAATGCTGTTAAGAACCTGCTAGATGGTTACTGTACGATTGGCTGTAACCTACGTTTTCAGTCAAGCCCATGCCGATCGGAAACTGGACAGACTATTCTGACGTGGAACACTTTTTTCGTGACCTTGTTGGCCACGCCTCAGCGCAAGTAACTTCTATTAGCACCAGCACCCCTAATTGGAGAGGAACGCCTAAACCTACTCCTGGAAGCACTACACGGATTGGAGGTAGTGTTTGAGCTCGCATATGGCCACGAGATGGTCTCCTCCATTCTGGAGGAAGAGTTCCTGAATTTGCCGATTTTGGCTCAAGTAACCGCCGAACTTTTTGCGGGTGGCGTGATTTTCTGGGGCCGCTTTCTCGCATTTCTAGCCTTCACTGCGGCCAGTGCCAAAGCTGCCGTTTTGACCAATCGACTAGATTTTTTGGTGACTTTGACAAATTTTGCCTCGGAGTACACCTATATTTGCCTTTCAGACTGGCTGTGCGTCAATGACACCCTACTTTTTGTTGATTAAAATTCAAAATTTTCAGTTTTAGCATTTCAGCGGCCAATGATCAAATAATGGGCGAGCCTGATTTCTGCAAGCTCGGTGCAGCACCCCAGCATCCCCAAACCGATAACGAGATCCTACAAAAGTACTCCGCAAAATATCGAAAAGTGATGCTATTCAACCTAGCAAGAGGAAACACGGCTCGGCAATACAGAGAGGAGCTCAGTCAGATGTACAAAATGTCATTGGCCGCAACCGACAGACTAATCGCTAAGGCGGAGGAAAATTATGAGGTGGACCTAATTACCGAGGCCACCCGCATTTGTTGGGATTTGAGGCTGCACAGAAATGCGAAGAACATGAGAAAGGGGGATACCGAAGAAGAGAAAGGCTCGAGACCGCTCTACAACTACTACTTGTCGCGGATCGTCATGCTGAGAAGCGACGTGGCGCTGAACGCCTATCGGACCCTCTCCAGAGAGGATCTGGGAGACGGCAGAAAGGTGGGCCTTCGCCCAGAAGGATTCCAAGAGAATACGGCGGGAGAATCGAACGGCCTATCATTGGAAGAATCCAAGGCCCTGCTGGCCATGGACTGGGCGCTTCTGCCCCCAGCCAGCACCGGTCTCGACCTCAGCACGACGCAATCCGGCATCCACTCCCACAGTGGTCAGGTGCCGGTCACGCCGCCCAAGAAGCGACGACAGAGTAGCCCGCCGCCCGTGCTGCCGAAATTCCCATACGCTGGGGTTCCCAGTGGTCAGGCCACGAGTGCCGCCGCTGGGACATCGGCCATCATGCCAAGTCCGAGCACAAATCTCTCTCTCTTTGGCCCGAATTTGAGCTCCCTTCTGGGTTTCACCCAGCATTCCCCGGTTTCGCAAGCCGTGGCGGAGCCAGTGCCAAACATCAGTGCCTTCCAGGCGCTGCGCTCGCCTCTCCTTTACCCATATCCAACGATGGTCCCGTCGATTTCCACGCTCCACACCCCAACCATACACAGTCATGGCGACGGCCTGATCACCGTGGACGACGACCAAGAAGAGTGCGACGATCCCGTCGACTAAATATCACAGTGAGCGTTGACTTTTGCGGCTTCTGTTGCTTGTCGTATGTCTGTGGTGGAGGCTCGCATGTTTGTTGTCGCCTAGGCCGTCGAGGAGCTTCCCGACTACCCCGCTGACCACCTACACCGAGCCGTCGCGTCTCGCGTTTCCATAATCCGCCATTGTAGCATTGTGCCCCCGCTGGGCTTCAGAGTAGCACAGTTCGCTGTAGGTACGACCTACTCTCCCCGCGCGCGCGTACTACTATTGGTGGTAAGGCTATAGCTACATACCAAGAGGTGTCCAGCATACCGTAATCCCACTATTATGTTACATACGTATCCCACTATTGTATTACATACGTATTACACTATTATATTACAGTAATATAGTGGTGGTCGTCAACCCATTTGCATGATTGTAAACTGTGCTTTTGTAGAAGTATGCTGCATGCCTCTTTGTGCGCTCATCTAAGGCTGAATCTTCGGTGCTACAGTCTCGCCGTGGCCGCCGCATCCCCACTACACTGGACACGATTCTCAACAGTGTAAAGCCGCGAAAGCGGTGATGGTAGCGGTAAGATGTAGCGAGTGTCGCATACACGTGCTCGCTAAGATCCTTCAGCGTCGGAGATCCGATGCAGATTTCTCTTGTTAGGTGTTGTGTCGTGTATTGTTCTGATGAGTGGCTCCGGACGCGGGAGGATTTTAGTGAAGCTAGGTAGTGAAGCGAAGACTGCGTTCGCTCGACCCTAATTCACATCGCGTTTGACGTCGTATTGTGCGCTGCCGCTGAATTCCAAGTTGTACGTTGTGACCCAATTTATTGTTAGGCTCATTCGAAGTTAGCGCGCGTTCATCCAAGTTCTTCATTCCAAGTTTCACACGTTGTGACGCAATTGCTGTTAGGGCCATTCGAAGTTATCGTCGTGTTCTACGCTCTACGTATTGTGCTCTACATTCCAAGTTTCACGCCGCGACCCAATTATTGTTCGGCTCACTCGAAGTTATGGCGCGTTCTATGTTCTGCGTATTGTGCCCTGCATTCTAAGTTTCACACGTTGTGACGCAGTTACGGATGTAGGACTGTTCGAAGTTACCGTCGTGCTCTATGTTCTAGGTACTGTGCTCTGTATCCCAAGTTTCACGCTTTGACGCGATTATTGCTAGGACAATTCGAAGTTACCGCCGCGTTCTGCTCGTAATGTGCTCCACATTAGTTTTACGTCGTGGCGCTATTGCTGTTAGGACATTTTAAGTTCCTGTTTACCGTACTGTCCTCTCGCTATTTAACTCCGTAACGTAAATGTGATTGTTAGGACTATTCGTGAGTTTCACTGTGACGTTCCCTTGCTGTCTCACGCAAACATTGTTAGGAGTTTGATTGTTTCTCCATCCGCAATTATTGTTAAAGCCAATCGCTAATCAAGTGGTAATGGCGCGAATCTGAAGGAAATAAATCAATGCGTAATCAAGTGTATTGTATCATAGGCCCTATCTCTGCTATCGTATCTTTGCTCTTCTAGCATAAGAAAAGCGCTGTTCAGGGCTCTTCACTGGGAGCCCTGAACACCACTTTTAGATAAGGCGGTAAGATGTAGCGATCTTTGCAAGCTCAACCCCTCCCTTCTATCCACTCTGTCTTCTTCTACTCGCTTCTACCCGCCGGCCTTCCGCGTGACGCACCCGCCTAGACCGCCGCGTGCAGCAAATTGTGTCATAACAACCTACAGACCGGCAGATCCAAGAATAGTAGGCCCGCGCGTCATGAAGCCGGCTGACAGCTTCCATGCCACGCCTCTCGAGCATTTGGCCAATCAGCGAGCTGCCAGCAAAGAGCAGAAGCCGCTCGCCCAGGAGGAGATAAGAAGGCGGCCGACGAGCGGGAAGGGGAAGTTTCGACACCTCTGGCGGGGAGAAGCGGAAAAGAAGAAGAGAAGAGAAGCGGCGTTCCGAGGTTTGGCGCGTTTGTAGTCAGTGTGTGTGTGCTTAGGTAATAACATATTATATTACTTTGTGCGTCCTTCTTTTGTTGGTGTTTGCGACTCTTCGTTTATTGTAGTCTGCTTCTGGAATCAATAGCTTAGTCTGAGTTGCGTACCCCACGCGCTTACACAGTACGCACGCAAATTGGTTAGGCTTGGTGAAATTATGTAACTAACCCAAACGGTTTACGAGTCGTGAAAACAGTAAGTCAGTCGCGGGCGCTGCGGTTTCCCGGCATTCACTGTGACGGCCCTCCGGACCCCAGTTGACCTGCACTCGCTTAGGTATCGTAAGTACAGAGGACTCGCAGGTTGGAGTTGCACGCGACGAAGAGAGTGCGCAGAGAGCGAGGGGCCGTTACACTAGCAGCTGATTGCACGTTCTGCAGGGGCTGCCCTCGAGATCCCGCAATATTGCGAATTCTGGAGGATTGCGCCGTCCGGATGCGACATATTTACTCGCCGCCCTGGGGGGCGGCGAACAAGCTCCGGTATTAAAAAGTTGAGTTTGTATTCTGACTGACATTGCAAAGAGTTGCGTTCTTTCTGCAGAGAGTGCGAGAGTTCATCGCCCGCATGCTCCGCTTCATGAGCCCCCGCTTCGCAAGAGGGCATTGCATAGCAATATTGATTTCGCCCGCGATTTGGCTTTTAGTGCGAGAATATCCCTCTTTCAAGCAACGTTTTTAAAAAAGTGACAAAACTTGTAAAAGTTTTGGCAAACAATTGACAGAGCACAAAACAGCGCACTACGAGCAATCAAACCGTGTCGCACTTCTGCATGTAGCAAACAGCGATCTTAGTGTTAAAATATCGAGAATGGCGTTTTCTGCTGAGCGTGCTTGCGTTATTGAAAACATTCTTGCTGCCGCGTGAAAGAGCACGCCGAGAGCTTTCACCTGACGTGTCGATTGCTACTCTACGACGACGTAAGACGAGCGATTTAGAGCCGTTTTGTGCTTTTGCACATTCGAGTTACTGTAACTCGTGAAATTCAAACTTTTGAGGTTTGACCAATATGAGAGCAAATGATCAGTGAGTCGGGAGCTATCCGAGATCGTCTCTCTACGACGCAAGTTGAGCGCGTTAGAGCGATTTCAGCGTCAAAATGACGAGAATGGCGTTTTCCGCAGTGCGTGTTTGCGTAATTGAAAAAACTTTTGCTGACGCATGAAAGAACACGTCGAGAGCTTTCACCTGACGTGTCGATTGCCACTCTACGACGTAAGACGAGCGAGTTAGAGCCGTTTTGTGCTTTTGCACCTTCGAGTTACTGTAACTCGCAAAATTCAAACTTTTGAGTTGCGACCAATGGGAGAGCAAATGATCAGTGAGTCGGGAGCTATCCAAAAAGCTCGAGATCGTCTCTCTACGACGCAAGTTGAGCGCGTTAGAGCGATTTTAGCGTCAAAATGCCGAGAATGGCGTTTTCCGCGGTGCGTGTTTACGTAATTGAAAACACTTTTGCAGACGCATTAAAGAGCACGTCGAGAGCTTTCACCTGACGTGTCGATTGCCGCTTTCGGCTTACTGTAGCGCGCGCAATTCAAACTTTTGAATCTCGACTTGTCTTAGCGGAATGATCAGTGAGTCGAGACCTATCCGTAGAGCCCAAGATCTCCGCTCTACGACTTGCCAACGCCGAGATCTGAGAGCGTTACAGACGGACGCACGCACGCACGCACGCACGCCGAGCTCTCGTAGGGTGTCGCCCGCCTGAGGGCGGGCGAAAAAACACTAGATTCACAGTCAATGTTGGCCGAGTTTCACGTCTCATTGTCCCGTGGCTTGGTATGCTATGCGAGCAGTTGATGCGTAACGGCGGCGCGAGTACACGGCTCCCGTGCCTCTCATGCACACTCACGAGCTGAGCTGTTGTTGTGTTGTCAAAGGCGATATACCACTAGACAAACTCGGCGACAGTAGGGAGACGATGCCAGCTCAACGTCTGAGCTGAGGACAGTGGCACAAGCCGGCCATCCCACTGCCCCACGCCACCATGCTTCCAACATTCTCTCTCTTGCAACGACGCCTACGCGTTACTTGACAAGATTCGCGCCCGACCGCGACCGCTCCTCTACCTGCTAGTAGGCAAGAGAGAATGGGTGCGCTGCAGTTGCGTGCTATGCTATTCATACCTAGGTACCTACATAGCACATACATACATGCGTCATACGCCGTTGTGTGCGTTTCGTCTACGGACATTGGACAAGGGAAACGTGCAGGAGACCCTGCAGCGAAGCACTCCGACCAGAATGGGAGAAAGCAGACCGTCACTCGTTTACCATGTCAGATCAAAGGCGATTTCCGCGCAGAGATTCTCCACAAATTCCGCCTGGCGCGCGAGTTTCAGAGTATGCGTGTTCCCTGCACCTACAAGGCCCGGCGCGCAGCAGAACTCCACCGAAATCCTGCAGTCCACAGGCCGCAATGAGTCTAAGACGCAATTTCCTCTCAATTCGACCGGTAGCGCACCTACATGGGAGCCAAGGCTCGCGATTCCGCCGATTGCAGACTCGCCTTGCCATTTTGGACGGGAAGAATTGACAATTCATGCGCAAATCCTTACTTTACCACGTCTTCTTTCTGCACAGCATTTCCTTCAATTCAGAAGTTTGAATGCGCGCGCAAATTTAAGTTACAACATTGTTTGAGGAGAGTACGGTAAAAGTTGCATTCAAATTTGAATTTCGGCATTAGGAAAGTGGCTGTGCCGCGAAATACCCTAGAATCGACACTTCAACCTACAATCATCTCACATTCAGTTTCGTCGACGTAGGGCTTCGGTAGGTCGACTAGATTAACGCTGAAGGGGACCTTCAGGGTGGCACTCCGCTTGTTTCGAAGCAAAGCAGACTGTTCGCGTCTCACTACTCGGTAATAATCCTTCACGGAAACGCCAGACTCGTGTTCAGTGTCGCTCGCCGACAATGTTCGAACAAGTTTGGACGTGTTTGAACGTGTTCGGACAAGTTTGAACATGTTCGGTCAAGTTTGGGCTTGCTTGGGGCGTGTTCTGACGCCAAAAGCAGGCTAAATGAAACTCAAAACGCAAAACAGACGCCGGATTCGTGTTCTGCGGTGTCAGAAAGCCCAGAAACAACTGTCAACTCAATTTTGAAATTTCGACCCCAGGACCCAATTTTTGGCCGGCCGGGTTGCGAAATCAGCGTAAAGGCGTCCCAAATCGCAAAACAAACACCGGATTCGTGTTCAGCGTCGCCGAAAACCCCCGAAACAAGTGAAAACTCAATTTCGAAAATTTCAGCCCAGGATTCAACAAGCTGTTTTAAAAAAGTTGAGTTGTTTTATTAATACAGAGTGGTTTGTGAGTGTTTTAAAGTGGAAGAGTAAAAGAGTGGATACTTTTGTAAAGTGTTTCGAAGCCTTTCCGATATGACGCGCGCCCGACCGGAGTCCACTATTCATGCGCTACTTCTGACACGCTCCTTTCTGAGGGGTTCTTGCAGGGCAACATTGGGATCGCCCGGGATTAATTTTTTGAGCAAGGCACACGCATTTCTGAGCGGTTGTTGCAAGGCAACATTGGGATCGCCCGGGATTAATTTCTTTAGCAGACAAAGTTGTTCGTACGACAAGAGTTAAAAAAACAAAAGTATTTCTTTAGGAATGACCGCTCAACAACTGTCTCAACGTAAGCTTTCAAACGGTCGAACGAATGCCGCTCTACAACGTACGGCGAGCGAGTTAGGGCCGATTTGCTGTTTGAACCTTTGAGTTACTGTAGCTCGCGAAATTCAAACTTTTGAATCTCGACTTCTCTTAAAGGAATGATCAGTGTGCCGAAAGCTGTTCAGCGTGCTCAAGATCGTCTCTCTACGATGGAAGACGAGCGAGTTAGAGAAGTTGTGCGTTTTGAACCGTTGGGTTACTGTAGCTCGCGATATTCAAACTTTTGAGTTTCGACCAATCGAAGAACAAAGATCAATGAGTCGAGAGCTATCCAACAGACTCAAGATCGTCTATCTACGACGCACGCTGAGCGAGGTAGGGCGATTTCTGTGCTAAAAACGCGAGGATGTCGCTTTTCGTGTTGCGTGTTTGCGTAATTTAAAAAATGTTTTATGCCAAACGAACGACCGCGTCGAGACCTTTTAGTAGACCTATCGCACGCCGCTCTACGACGTAAGACGAGCGAGTTAGAGCCGCTTTGCTGTTTCAACATTTGAGTTGCTGTAGCTCGCGAAATTCAAACTTTTGAATCTCGACTTCTCTTAACGGAATGATCAGTGTGCCGAAACCTATTCAACGACCTCGAGATCGTCTCTTTACGACGGAAGACGAGCGAGTTAGAGAAGTTTTGCGTTTTGAACCTTTGGGTTACTGTAGCGCGCGAAATTCAAACTTTTGGGTTTCGACCAATAGAAGAACAAATGATCAGTGAGTCGAGAGCTATCCAACCAACTTAAGACCGTCTCTCTACGACGCACGCTGAGTGAGTTAGAGCGATTTCTGTGTCAAAAACGCGAGAATGTCGCTTTTCGTGGTGCGTGTTTGCGTAATTAAAAAAAATTGTAATACCAAACGAAAGAGCA
>JASAMZ010008190.1:32500-35926 GCA_030248115.1 Linhomoeus sp. GSCO2_2 | reverse complement strand
GTCGTCGTCAGCCCTCCTCTCTCACGTTTTCGCCCAGCACCCCACTGGGCCCAAAGACGGGTGTGTTGATCGATGGAAAGAGTCCCAGCTCGATGAATCGCAAACAACAGAGTGCCCATAATCGCTTTGGCTACGCTGCCTGGCTGGAACTTGTGCTTGTAGCTATCTTGGCTCCTTCGTCGCTCGATTACGGTAGCCATAGGCCGCAGCGAACTTCAACTCCTCCCACACCGCGAAGGCGAAAGTGAAAGCTATAAAACACGCATGTGAGTAGCGTCGCAGTGCCTCAAACAAAGGTGTTCAAAAACAAACCAACAGCACAAATCGATTGAGCTGGAGGGTGGAATTCAGCGTGTGTTGCATTCTGCGCCCCACCTGGCACTTGCTGGGCGCTCATGTACTCCAGCACGGCGTTGTCGATCATGTCCAGGTCCCTTTGAGTGAATCCCCGGTCGGACCCGGGGTAGTAGGACTTCGGAATGACTCCATCATGCCAAGTGGGGAACTGGCGGGGTAGGTGACGTGATGGCCCCGTCCACAGAACATAGAAGGCGATGGAGCCTCCATCTCCGTCTGGAAGCATGCTGATCGACCGTGGCGCCAGACCGAACACTTGAAGACTTCTCAGGCGGCTCTGTAACTCCTCCGCGGAAGAAGAGACGGTGATGATGCTCTGGCGATTGTTGTCGTTGGGCACCCAAATGCCGGCACAGTAAGCCGGCTGGGAGTTTCGACCGCCGTAGACCTGCGTGGGCAACATACCGTAAGTATAGGGCACGGGGCACATTGAATGAGCGAAAATGGTGGTTGCCACAAGACAAGCACGAATGGATGGAGAGGCACTGACTAATCAGCGACATGCTGCATTCCGTCACGCTACATGTTAGTTCAGTACCTGAAACCTGACGGCTATGAATCCTTCCCTCTTGTATCGTTCGTCCAGCGCCATACAGTCTTCAACTGGAGTCTGGTGCGTGTAGCGACTTTTCAGTGGGTAAAGAGAGGGACTGTTCCAGACGCTGGCGTGTCGCAGCTCGCCCTCTTCCGTGTAGAACCCCACCACGTCGACGATACCGTAACCCAGTGACGCTGGCGGTGGTCGAGGGACGCCGAATTGGACCGCCACTTGCCCATCGGTGTTCTCGATGTATTTGCCAAAGAAGGGACTCGCCCCAGAAACGTATGCCTGGGAAGGACATGACACATGACATGGCCTAGGTTTTGCAGTCTAGGTACAGTATGCATATATACAAATGCTGTGCCCCCAGACTTTGCTCGATCAAGCTTGTGTGCTGTGATTTGCTGAGAACACATCGAGCGTTGTTGCACACATTTTCAAAACATCTCTAGAAGGCCTCACAACGTTCAATTCCGTTAGAAGGAATCCTTGCTCCCGCTGCTGT
This sequence comes from Linhomoeus sp. GSCO2_2, assembly GCA_030248115.1. Classification (NCBI taxonomy): domain Eukaryota; kingdom Metazoa; phylum Nematoda; class Chromadorea; order Monhysterida; family Linhomoeidae; genus Linhomoeus; species Linhomoeus sp. GSCO2_2. The sequence continues at coordinate 34,523 of JASAMZ010008190.1, read as the reverse complement.
CGCACTCTATCCAGTAGATCGGCCTCAGTCCGCACGTTGTCGTACTAAAGAAGACCTGCTTCACAGAATCCGTGGCTACATACATAGCTACCGTATCATTTAGCGACAATACGGTCGCATGATTTTCAGCGCATGCGCATTATTCTGAATGACAATTCCACCCACTTGGTCTATGAGAGACTTGTAGCGAGGGCCCTCCTCACGAATGAAAATGGCAGCGATCGTGACTTGGCCAGTTTCGGGGAGGTAGAGGGCCTGGACGGTTTGGACGCGCCTCTGGCCGGCCAGGGCATTGGAGAGCAGCACCTGATTATGGGCGGTGTGGTAAACGGTCGGTGTGTAGGTAGTAGGTACTTTTGAACACAAAAGCAACGCTTATTGCCTCGAAGATGCAATTAGTTGTAGGACCGAACAACACTCGAAGTTGCAGTACCAAAATGTATATTGCCAAAGCAGGGCAACACTGTATACTTAGTGTCGAGGTACATACGTACATACCCTCTATCTCTTAACTAGTCAACGCCTATGTAGAGTGCCATCATCATTACATTTCTAAACTCTTCCACGTCGTTGGAAGTGACGATCGAATACTGCTCATGTTCATCAGCCAATTCCACCAATTGTTTCGTGTCACTACGAACGGCCAAGGAAAAGTCGGTTTCGCAATTGGGCGTGAAGCCGAATATGGCCCTCGCAAATAGACCAGCAACCAAAACCGCTCTCAGCGCTGCTGGCAATGAAGCAGCCATCGTTTTCGTGCAAAATTGCTGCATACATACCTACACCAATGCATATGCCCACATAGTGCCTATCTAGCGCGACAAAGCCCATTGCCAAACAACAATCGTCAGAAGACCAAGAATAGGTACACAAGTTTTTAAATACAGACAGCGCAGTAATTAGTCTACCAGACATTACGGAATGTTGTTCCGTTTGTCCTATGGTGAGCGAAGTCGCTTCGCCACATGAGTGGTAATACTAACGGTGTATGCGAATGTGCAAGGAATTCATTCCCTAAAGTGTAACCTTGTGAAAGAGTTGTATGTCTCAAACTTACTGTCCGCTATTTGAATCCACTTCTGTATGACTGCTTATCGTTGAGAGTGTCTGTGTGCTTACACTTGCGTCACCGGCGGACTTATGTAGCACTGCCATGAGTGCCACCAAACAGCGAAAGAAATTTGTCATCACACGCGCTACCAAAGTACACACAATGTGCACAATTCGACACTAATAATCACCATAATCACTACTACTGTCGTCTTCTTCCATTGCTGCAGCGCCGTTACCCAGAGAAGGCGCTTCCACTGAGACGGGCTGCAATCGCACAAATATGCAACTTTGAAACTCAACGAAACGTCACTTTCTGCCAAACAACTGCGCACCTGCTTGCAGTGGGGGCAGTCTCCCACCACTATCTGAAAGTTGCCCCCGGGAAAATGGGCGCCCTTTCTCAGGAGCCACTTGTGAAGGCAAGAGGAGTGGAAGGGCACGCGACAGGCGTCGCAGTAGGACAGAGCTCTGATCTCGCCCACCGTCTGACAGATCAGACAACGAATGGGGGCGTCTTGTGAGGAGAGGCTCTGTTGGCTGGCCTGTCATAGTGTTGTGGGGAAAGGGCGACGACGACGGCGACACGCCCACAAAGCATGTACCCCACCCACCATGCTCTCAGGGAAGAGCGCATTCTCTCCAGAGAGCGCGTCATTCTCCCCTTGTGGCAAATCGTGAGTCCCCAACAGTCTCCTGACGTTGTTCACCAGGTCGTCCTCTTCGTCCCTAGAGGGCGGCGCAGGGGCGATGTCAAAGAATGCATACTTTACACATTACACCACCATACCACTGTTGGTGATTGTCGTTCACTGCCTGCTCCCATGGTGAAATCTCCACTTCAGAGCCCACGAACTTCCACTTGGGCATACTTCTGGGGCTCAAGGGGTTAATCTCTACCTCCAGACTGACACTGGGCCCTGGAAGAGTTAACTTTTGACACAATGCAATTACCGTAACCATGAAAAGATAT
>JASAMZ010008190.1:0-27500 GCA_030248115.1 Linhomoeus sp. GSCO2_2 | reverse complement strand
TCAGCATGGATTGTCTGATCGGAAATTGTCTCCGCTGCGCCCTTTCTCCAGATAGGTAATAATGGTAGTTCTAGATGGAGAGGGGCTCTATAACACGCGTCAGCAAGGGAAGAACACACAAACCTCCCCACCCCCACCCTTATCCGCGTCACAGTGCCAACAAGGTACGTAGTTCCCTTTTGGGTGCGAAGTAGCTTCTGCCTTTGCGACCGCACCCAGTCGGCCGAGCAATCAGCAGCTCCCATGATACCCCCTCCCACTTCCCATATAGTAGGTGCAACAGGACCAGGGGGGGGGGCACCTTTTCAAGAGGCATATGCCCTACCCCTCCACATACATATCTCGCTAGAGACCTAGAACCTTGATCCATGAGGCTGTTTTGATTTCTGTCTACAGCTACTCCTTTCAGCTAATACAGCTTATGTCGGTCCGATCGGCTTTGCGATGTCAGGCTGCTCGGTGCAATAATACCCCCAACAGGTGCTACCTCCAAAGGGGGAGGGGGGGGGGGCAGCATTTCTCACCGCGCGAGGCAGTTAACGTCACCTTTGGCGGCATATGGTCTCCGCCCAGACGACACATCTTCGGGTTTTATGGCGTTCCGTCGCCACCCAAGTCCTAATGGGCCAGCTATGCGCGCACCTAGACTAGACGAGCTGAGAAACTCAAGCCGACACACATGTTTCGGCGACATATGCAGACAGGAGGTTTCTATGTAGGTGGCTCCCTTCGCGAGGAGACTGCATACATACATACCTCTGAGAAACCCAGTCTGACAGTGACAGTTGCTTGCGAGATTGACGTCAGCTTCTCTCTCGAGTGGTAAGGTACCGAAAGCGCACCCCGCAGTTTCCGCGAAGGAGCACAGAGAAGGCGCAAGCTTCCTCTACAAGAATAGGCACAAATTAGTACCTCCCCCAGTTTCTTGAGAGGTGTCCTGTTTCCACCTTCGACTGCTCGACGTAGAGCAGACATGCCTGGACTCTGACACCTCTGCCCTCCGTAGGCCTAACGCCATGTGTGGTCGCGTTGTTGACACTTCCATACTCCTGTGAACACTAGCTACATTACACGATGGCGTGTCTTCGAGAAAAGACGTGCTTCGGATGGAATGCGGCCTGGAATGCACCTGATCAGTTCAGCGCCAAATTTCGTCCCGAACTGTACTGTTGTCCCTGCTGAACAATAACGTGTGCTGCGCCAAACACATTAGTGACGCAAATAATGTCACAGAAAGGGAAGAACGTTCGATTGTTGTTCAACTGGTATATCTCTGTACATACGCGTGAGCGTTATGATCTAGATAGCTCTCCCGAAAGTTTACTGTATTCTCCCCAAGCCAATCTCCGCGTTCCAAATTTTGTCAGCAAACCAAATCTCTTACGGATCTCATCTCCTGCCCATTTTGTGTGCCTAAGTAGGCCGGCGGAGAAACCAGCTAGTTGAGGGCCTGATGAGCGAAAGGGGAAAGAACTCCGCCGGCACGACTTTTTCCCAATTTCAGACCGGCTCGCACCGTTGAACACGACCGACGGATCGCTCGCTACCCAGGGGGATGAGTGCCCATTTGGGCGTTCCTTGGGACACGACGCAAGCTGGCGGCTGCTCCGTCGTCTTAGTCGTCGACGTCGTCACTCTGTTTTCTGGCCCTGCCGCCGCCGTTCTTCTGCCACTGACAGGCTGCGAAATTGGAGAGCTGCTAGCGACAGTAGCACACACCCACTGCTATTGGTTCAGGAAGGGACTGACGACTTCCTAGCCGAGATTGACCGAACTGAACAATATTCGGGAAGTCGAGCTATCCTAACAGTGAATTCCTTCAGTGAGACAAGATGATAGATCTGTGGCCTTGGCATTTCGAGACTGGCCCCAACGGCAGTTTGCCCATCTGCTACTCTTGCATACCTGGTAAAGAGGGCTACGGTAGAGTGGCTGTATGGTCTAGGATAGAACCCAACCATTGTATGACTCTTCTGCAGGCTATATCACGAACGAGACGAGCGCCTCGAATGCGACGCAGGCGCCGCCCGAGCCGCCCTACTTCTACGCCCTCTACAACGCCATCGTGATCGGGGCTCTGATGCCTCTGACGGCCCTGTTCGGCTTCTGCGGCAACGCCACCGCCTTCTTCGTCTTTAGTCGACAGCCTCTGAGGAAGATCTCCGTCAACGTCTACCTGTGCGCCCTGGCCGTCAGTGACTCCATGGTCTTGCTCACTGCCTTGGCCATGTTCGTCGTCGAGCACTACGGGAGGTACTGCGGATGGACCTCTCTACCCTACATGCATACGTCTCTCCTTTGCTCATCCGGCCCTCTGTTTCTCCATTCCATTTCCTCCTCTCTCGACCCTCTTCCCAAGTCACCACTCATCGCTCGTCGCCCTTCCTTCTGCCACACCCGCTCTACTTCCTTGAGCACCTTTCAGGTACTCCATGGCCTTTCACAACTTCTACGCGCTCCTGACTCCAATATCCTACCCGGTGGGCCTGCTCTCTCAAACTTGCTCGGTGTTCTTCACCGTGGCCGGCGCAGTCGACTGCTTCACCTTGGTTTCCACCATTTGTTTTGACAGTATCGCTGTTAGCATGAATTCCAAGTTCTCTACAGTGTCTCCTACATCCACATCTACAGTATCCCTTGCATTTCAGTCTACCTACAGTACCCCTCTTGCAGGTGGTGTTGCCCAAGTGGGCCAGCCGGCGCCTCTGTCGCAGTCGGCTGGCCCTGAAGATCGTCTTCTCCTTGATTGCTTCTGCGCTACTCTTCAACTTGGTGCGCTTCTTCGAGGTGCGCGTCAGTCGCTGCCTGGACATGGCCAGCGGCCTGGAGACCTACCACGTGTGCCCCAGGGCCTTCCGCGAGGCCATCTACGAGGTCTACTACATCTACATGTACACCATCTTCATGGCCCTGGGACCCGTCATACTGTTGATCTGCCTCAACTCCGCCATCATCGGCGTCGCCTGCTGCTGCCCCAAGTCCGGTAGTAATGGCGGCAGTCAGGGTGGAGGGGAGACCATCACGCTGGTGCTGGTCGTGTTCCTGTTCATCATCTGCAACTCTCTGGCGCTGGTGGTCAACTTTCTGGAGCTGTGGCTTCCCATGGACATCCAGCACATGATCATGAACCACCTGGTGGACTTCTCGAATCTGCTGGTGGTGGTCAACTCCTCGGCCAACGTCATAATTTATTACTGCTTCGCGGAGGAATTTAGAGTCGTCTTCAAGCACTTCTGCTGCCCATGTCGCAAGTGGGATAATCGTCTTGTTATAGAATACTGTAGTGGTGGCAGCTTGAAACTAAGTAAGTACTTACTTAGTTTTACTTAGTTATTTTGGAACTGAGTACTTAGTTTCTTACTTACTTAGTTTTATTTTTGGAAAACTAAGTATACTTACTCGTACTTAGTTTTCCAGGTCTGTACTTACTTAGTTTTGCGAAATTTACTAAGTACTTTTTCATATTTACTTAGTTTTACTTAGTTTTAAATAACTAAGTAAGAAACTAAGTAAACCAAATTGTTGACATGTTGGCCTATTTTGGCGCTGTATACTCGCGCATTGCCTGGTTTGAATGGGCTTTTCTGCGATGAGTTACTCAAAGAATGTCAAAGTTGCTAAACAACTTTTTCTTGGAGACCATTTGAGGCCATAGTAACCTCAAATTAACAACATACCAGCATTTCCGAGGCCAGATTTACTTTTATTTTCTTGCGTTTGCTTACTCAGTTTACTTACTTAGTTTGCCCAGATTTTTCGAGTACTTACTTAGTTTTGTTGGAAACTAAGTAAGTACGCTTTACTTACTTAGTTTTACTTAGTTTTCAGATAAACTAAGTACTTACTTAGTTACTTACTTAGTTTTATTTTTGGAAAATTGCCACCACTAGAATACTGTAAAACAGATTGCATTGAAATGTTGTTAAACGAAGCAACACACAACGATGAGTCACAAAATCATCTATGCAGTATTAGAATGAAACTAAATCTAGACTACAAAGCGAAACAAGGCGGTGCTAAGCAATTCTGATTATTATTTGCTTAATTATTGATTGATCAATCAATAATAAAATAATTTAATTTTTTCGCCGCGCCTCAGCGCGGCGATGTGTATATATACAGATGACGATGTGTAGTCCGCGAACTTTTTTGTCCAGCCGAAGTAAAACACGTGACAGATGGCGTCAGGTAGAGTCGATGTCGCCGATTACGGATCCGATGAGATTTGCTGTTGCTAATTGCAAAATGAGTGTGGGTGTAACGTTTGAAGTTTGAAATTTTTCGACAAATTATCTCTATTTGCAATGTTACGGTGCTTACGGGGCCTATCACGTGCTAAAGCACCGTAGTCTGCTGAATAGACGCCAACTGAGAGTATAAGAGCGCCGTTTTGAGAAACGCTGTGATGCGACAGCATGGCGTAGGCGGGAAAGCCGCCGGATCGCGCGCAAAAACGTGCGAGCCGACCGAGGTTCGATCCTCGGCGACCCTTTTGCTTTTTTGCTGCGCTTTATTCTGGTTTTGTCAGTACGTTTTGACGCCGAATAGCCAAACCCCCATCGGCGTAGCGCCTTCTGGTTTCTCCACGTCAGCAAAATTGTTGACATAACCTTAAATCTCTGTGTTCAATGCTACCGGTAGCGAGTTTCGTTGAAGACTATCCTACGCTCACACCGCCACCCCGTCGATTGGCATCTTGTCACACGATGGCGTCGATAACACCCAGCGAAGTGTTGGCGTCCGTTTGCGTTGCTGAGTCATCGTCGTAGTCGCGTCCAGTTGCTCCAGAAGTGGGCCAAGTTGTTTACCGAGCCTCAAAGCTCTGATAGTTGTGTTCAGACGCTAGCAAGTTTCCATCTTTGGCAAGTTTTTTGTTGGATGTGAGGATTTCACACAGCTAGAAACTTTAGATCAACGGCGTCGTATCATGCCGATAACATCTAGCGAACGCGGCGATATCACTGATCACTTAGATCAGCTGTACAGACAACCGTATCGTGGTAATAGCTGCACTTGGTTTATAGCAGACTTTCTCAAGCTAATTTCTCCAGATGCGGCTAATGATGTGTATTAAGTTCACTATACTGTTCACCAAGATGTGACAGACACAATGTATAGGTTGAACTTTTTTCGCCCGGCCTCAGCCGGGCGAACCCCTACGAGAGCTCTTCGTGCGTGCGTACGTTCGTTCGTTCGTCCGTGCGTCACGCTCTCATATCTCGGCGTTGGAACGTCGTAGGAAGGAGATCTTGGGCTTTACGGATAGGTCTCGACTCACTGGTAATGTCGCTAAGAGACTTCGAAATTCAAAAGTTTGAATTGCGCGCGCTACAGTAACCCGAAGGTCTAAAAGGAAAACGGCTCTAACTCGCTCGTCTTACGTCGTAGAGCGGCGTGCGATAGCTCAACTAAAAGGTCTCGACGTGCTCTTTCGTTTGGCATTACAAATTTTCTTAATTACGCAAACACGCACCACGAAAAACGACATTCTCGCCTTTTTAACGCAAAAATCGTTCTAACCGCAGCGGGGGAGATGCTGGGTTGTTGGAGCCTCGGCTCCTGATCTTTGTTCTTCTATTGGTCGAAACTCAAAAGTTTGAATCGGGAGAAGTAACAAAGGTTTGAAACGCGAAACTTATCTAACTCGCTTGCTTCCGCAGAGAGAGATCTGAGTTCGTTGAAAGGTTCGCGCACTGATATCCGTAAAGAGGCGAAATTAAAGTTTGAATTGCGGCGCTAAGATAAGGAAAGAAACGGCCATACGTCGCTTACGCGAAGCGGCGTGGATGGACTAAAAGGTCTCGACGTGCTCTTTCACTTGGCGAAAAATGGTAAGAAAACGAGAAAAGCGACATCTCGCGTTTAGCATGAAACGCTCTAACTGCTAGCGGACGAGAGACGGTTGCTGGATAGCTCTTGACTCCTGATCATTTGTTCTCTATTGGTCGAAACTAAAAGTTTGAACATTGCGAGACAGTAAAAGGTAAAACGCAAAACTCTCTAACTCGCTCGCTCGAAGACGACTGCGTTGTGAATAGGTTTGTCACCTGATCTCCGATAAAGAAGGAAGAGGTTTGGCGGCAAGAAAAGGTTCAAACAGAAACGGCTAACTCGCTCGCTGTAGGGTGTCGACGTTGAAAACTTAGTGAGGCAGTTGGAACGGTTTCTAAAGAAATAGTTTTGTTTTTTTAAGCCTTGTCTACGAACAACTCGCTGCTAAAAAAATTAATCCGCAATGTTCCCTGAACAACCGTCAGAAATGGGTATCTTGCTCAAAAAATTAACCCGGGCGCAATGAGAAGAAAGGAGAAAAGTAGGAGAATGTGGGGGGGCAGGAAAGGTAAATTTAAAAAGAACATCTCCTCTTCCCTTTAAAATCAACCCTCTTATTAATAAAAAATCAATTTTTTAAAAAGGCAGTGTTACATAAGCGAAAAGATGTTGGTATTGTGAAAGAGAAACGCAAAGCAGAAGAAATATAATAAAAGTGAAGTGGGTTGAAGTTGAACAAGACAGTGCTAAACATTTTAAGCCCTGCAATTTATTAGGGCATATTATTTATTTATTTTATATTTATTTAATCAGGTAAGCAAAGGAATAGTAAAGTAGAGCTTATAGGGAGAGACAAAGCGAAGTAGAATACTTCAGATGAAATAAAAGAAAATACATTAAAATAACTAAGAATATAGCATGTTGAAGTACAACAAGTCAAAATGCGTGGAACTGAGTTAAATAAATTATACCTGTATTTCAAATGAAACAAGGTGTTGTGCAACAATTGTTTTATTTATTGTATTATTATTATTATTATTATTAGTTGTAATTCAGCTATCTATTTGTTTATTCATTTATTCATTCTTTCATTTGTTCATTTATTTGTTTATTTGTTTATTTCTTTATTTCTTTAATTATTTATTCATTTATTTCTTTATTTCTTTATTAATTTATTTCTTTATTTCTTTATTAATTTATTTATTTATTTATTTATTTATTCATTTATTTATTTATTTATTTATTTATTTATTTATTTATTTATTTATTTATTTATTTATTTATTTATTTATTTATTTATTTATTTATTTATTTATTTATTTATTTATTTATTTATTTATTTATTTATTTATTTATTATTTTCTATTCATTCGTTTATTCAAATAGTCATTTATTTATTCATTCATTTATTTATTTATTTAATTATTTGTTTATCTATTTATTTATTTATTCATCTATTTATTTATTTGTTCATTCACTCATTAAATCAGAAAGTTTACCAAGCTAGAATAAGTTAGATTAAGGATAGTGTAGTGAAGTATAGCTTATAAAGACAGTCAAAACATACCCAACAAAATATAACAGAATTTAAGTGAGTTAAAGTGTGTAGAACAAACAAATGGGAAAGCAAACTGTGAGTAGTCAAACAAATTCTACCTGTATTGCAAATGAAGAAAAGACTACTTGCTATACTTGTAAATTTTTCAAAAATAAATTATTGAAATTAAAATTATAGTACTTGTTTAATTTTCTGTTGACAAATTTATTTATTTGCCTATTTGGTTACGCATTCATTTATTTTAATTACAACAGATTAGTAAAATAACCTAAAATAAAACGAGTGAAATAAAGTGAACAAATAAAGCAAATACGACATGTGGAATTATGAAGACAATGCGAACAAGAATTTATGTACATACCCATTACATGCACACATGTACATACATACATACCTATGTACGAAAACTGAATAAAGTAAAAAGAAGTGCATACGCGTCGTTCCACAGAATGTGACAAAAGGTCCGTATTATCTTCCTTAGGCGTCACTCGGTGGACGGCGTGAGTTGGTGGAACAACGAACTCTACCAGTCGGCCAACGGCGGCCTGCGCAGCACCACCAGTTTCCAAGTGACACTATCGCCCCAAAGGGAAGACATTGGGGATCCTCGAGAAATCGACTCACTCTTGGCGGAGGTCCAACCGGCCGACGAGGTCAGAGTCTACCACACGACCGACGACGACGCCCACAACGCGTCGACGACGACCACAACGACCACCGATAAAGTTTGCAAGCAAGAAAAGAAGAAGAAGAAGAAGAAGAAGAGCAGGAGTCAGCTCAGTGGCGAACGGGAGGAGAGACTGTCGATTCTGTGATACACGTAGTTTCCGTTCATGTGTAGTTCTTGTTAAAACAGTCCGCGCGTCAGCGAGCAGCCAAGTGAGCCGTCGCGTTCGGCCGCCACTTCAAATGGTGTCGGAGTGTGCAACCGCAGCCTCCCTTATCGCTCGCAAACGCTCTCGATTGCGCTCTGTGAAACGAGCGCATTACGGGTACCACTCTTGAGCATGAGAGAGAGTTGACGGCGCAGAGATATGGCGCACGCTCGCAGGAGTAAATAGCAGAGCGTGCGAGCGTGCGCGGATTCCATTGTTCCGAGAGGACGAATCTGGGCTGGCGGATTATTGCGATGCCCACTATTTGTTCAGTGAAGCGTTTCGCTGACCGACGAGTTCGACAGATGACAGTCGCTCGGCTTGAAGGCTTGCCTAATCGTACAGCGTTGCAGGTGCCATGTGTCCACACACACTGCGCTTGGCCAACACGACCAAGAGAATAGGTTCCCACTGGTAAAGAAGGCTTTAAAAGATGTCAATTCAACTACTGAACGTGTAATTTTGAATGTGCCTTCCGTGGTAGAAAATGGAGACCGCCTCAGAAGTTTTGCGTAGCTCAAAATATGATGGCGTAAGGCTGACAATGCCTTCTGCAGCCCTGACAGTCACATTTAGAACTGGAATTTCCGCCCGCGTGCCGCGTAACCAAACCTCTCGTTTTTGCCGATTTTGACAAATCGGTCCGACGTGCGCTGGTAAGAGAGGTTCCCCGCCGTGTCAGGAAGCGTTTGTAGAACCGGTCTGTGACATCGGTGGTGCATCGTTTGAAGTCTCCTGTCTTTGTTCACGTTAACGTACACATCGGTGTAATATTGTGACCAATAGACTGACTGGCGCAATCGATCGATCTCAGCCATTCCCACTCAGATTAGTTGACCCTGAGCAAACACGGCCATACTGCGCAAATGTAGGCCGCCATTGCATCAGCTTTTCCTCTATGCCCAATGCTTCCATTGCTTTATGTCTGTCTGTCTGGCGGCGTGGAAATGTCGGCCGCTCTTCTCCCCACGTCAGCAGAGGCGCCATCCTGTAGTGAATCGATATCTGGCGCCTGTTCACCGCGTAAAAGCCCCATACCTGCCTACATACTACTATGCTGACCGTCCGACCGGCTTTGTATGCGTGCCAGGACCTTTTATTAGAGAGCGGAGACTGAAAGAGCGAGAATTGCTGAAGGCTTACAGAGGCTCTTTTCATTTCCCGTTTCATCAAAATTGCCTCCCCTGTTGACGTCTTGATTCACTCGCGCTTTGGGCCTGGAGAGCAATAATGTCAGAATGCAAGTGTTACATACTGGTTTGTGACACCTTGACCGAACTGACGGCGAGATAGATTTGCCAATACTAGCTGATATGAAAGCCTCTGCATTAGCCTTCCGTGGCCTGGCGACCTTTCAAATGGTTCCATTTGAAAAACACACAGGCTTCCTTCTCAAATTCCTTGTCGTCGTCATGCCTTGCCTCTGCTGACCTTAGCTTTTGACGAGACGGCAGCAGTTTGTGCTTTCTTGTTTCTTACATGGCATGTACACCATGTAGGTAGGTAGGTTGCTTGGAAAAACTAATCTATAAAATCGAAGCCTGCGCGGTCGCTAATTTGTTCCGCTCCAACGGACACTGAATAGGACGCTGGAGTGGGAGGTCCCTTCGTTGTAATTCCAGAGATTAGGGCTAGGAAAGTCGAGCCACTAGCTGCGCACTTGGTTGCGTAGCTAGAATCTCCTTCACTCTCTAACTACTGTAGCTCATGTCTCCCTAACGCTCTTTGAATCGAACACTACAAGACCTTTACGAACTCCTGTCTTGAGAGGCGGGATGGAAGGAGCAGCGGGGAGTCGTGTACCGCGCCAGGAGCGTCTCGACTCCGGTGCCTCTGAGCCGGAGGAGCGCCTTCGTCTGGCCTCGGAGGAGGCGGACGAGCACGGCACCCACGCTGAGCCGGGAGTGGTGGAGCTGAAGAGGAGCATCTCCCTCTTCAATGGGGTCTCCATCATTGTGGGATGCATCATCGGCAGCGGCATCTTCGTCAGCCCCAAGGGGGTGCAAGAGAGTGAGTTTGGAAGCGCCGTCGTCGTCGTCGTCGTCGTCGTCGTCGTCGTCGTCGTCGTCGTCGTCGTCGTCGTCGTCGTCGTCGTCGTCGTCGTCGTCGTCGTCGTCGTCGTCGTCGTCGTCGTCGTCGTCGTCGTCGTCGTCGTCGTCGTCGTCGCCGTCGTCGTCGTCGTCGTCGTCGTCGTCGGCACGTATTTACCACTTCCTTCACTTCACGAACTTACTCCCTATTCCCGTTCTTCCACTTCACTACAGAGGCGGGCAGCGTCGGCTACTCCCTCATCGTCTGGGTGGCTTGCGGCGTCTTCTCCGCTTTGGGAGCGTACTGTTACGCCGAGCTGGGCACTCTGATTCGAAAGACCGGGGGAGACTACGCCTACATCATGGACGCCTTCGGACCATTCATTGGCTTCGTTCGCTTGTGGATCGAGGCGGTGGTTGTGAGGTAAGATCGTTGTTGGCTTGGCAATATGCGTTCGGACTGCGTTGCAATTAACAGAATGTTTCAGGCCCTGCTCTGCGACTGTGGTAGCTTTGACATTTGCTGTCTACATGCTTCGTCCCATCTATCCTCATTGCGACCCTCCGTCGTCGGCCGCGCCTTTGCTGGCAGCTGTTCTTCTAAGTGAGTCGAATGCGTATACGTACTTGCGTTTTTCATGATATTTCGTCAGTCAAGCGAAATTCCTAACGAAAATTTATTACAACTAATACAATTTAGTTCTGCTAACGCTGGTCAACTGCGCCTCAGTCAAATGGGCAACTCGAGTGCAGGACTTCTTCTTCGTGGCTAAACTGATCGCACTTGGACTCATCATTCTGACTGGCATCGTCGTCCTTTGCACCAGTGGGAATCTTATTTTGTTAGCGCACACTGTTAACACAGAGTGGGTAACAGAGTGTTCACATTTGCAGCGAATCCGGTCTACTACGACAACTTCGAGAATATCTTCGAGGGATCGTCCAAAGACATCGGCGACATATCGCTGGCATTCTACGCTGGCCTCTTCGCCTACAATGGATGGTGTGCGATGCTAAAATCGTTAGGCAAAACTGACACCTGCACAAAATAATACTGCTTCAGGAACTACCTGAACTTCATCGTTGAGGAGTTGCAGAACCCCAAACGGTAATTTCCAATAGAAGATTCGCTATGATTGTCAGTTTTGCAATACAGCAGTCTTCTACTACAGCAACCTGCCGTTGGCCATCGCCATCTCCTGCGCCATCGTGACCGTCGTCTACACGCTGACCAACGTGGCCCTCTACACGGCCATCAGCCCCGACGAGATGCTAGAGAGCCCTGCCGTCGCTGTGGTAAGAACGGACACATACCAGCAACACGCACGCATGCACAGACAGACTCACGGAAGCGCGAGTCGAGCACAGGCGCTAGGCAGCTACCTTACTTGACGGCGAATGAGGAAGGCACACCAAGCCGGATTGCACTTTGCACAACTGCCCTCCTGTTGGGAGGCATGAGGGCTCAACCCCGTTTTCAGAGTGTGGCTGATCTGCAGTAGGGTCGATCCCATGAACCCTGTCACTTCGCTACACACCAGTACAGCGTGCTAGCCACTCATCATTCTCTTATTGTCCTCCTGCAGGAGTTCGCCCGCAAGCTCTATGGTCCAACCTGGTCGCTGTGCATGCCCTTGTTCGTGGCCTGCTCTACAGTGGGCAGCGCCAACGGCGTCATTCTCACCTCCTCGAGACTGTTCTACGCTGGGGCAAGGGAGGGACACATGCCCGACCTGCTGACCATGATCAATGTGGACAGACTGACGCCCATGCCCGCAGTCATCGTCACTGTAAGGGTAGTAGTCCCCAATATTTATAGTTGTTGTCATACTGTGTAATTTTTGCATAGATTTTAGACTGACACTGTTCAGAGATCAAAGTTCCTAACATAATTTGTCGTTGTGCTGTGTCACACATTGTCATATCTTGTGTTATAGAGCGTCACAGAGCACGTATTAGTATTAGTACTACTGGCACTCACCAATGGTACGCGCTTATTCGAGTGAGGGAGGGGAGGCGCTTTCTGGAGGATTTACGGTATATATGTAGCTTGACAGCGTCAATACCCCAAGACTTCAGCAAACCTTGTCGCGTGATTCAAGCTGTACTTTACAAGAAGGAGACAAAACTTCATTGCAGGGCGTGATTTCCCTGCTCTACTTGGTGCTGAGCGACAACATATTCCAGCTGATCAACTACATACAGATCGTTTACTGGCTGGCCATCGGCGTGGCCACACTAGCGCTTCTATGGCTCAGACGAACCATGTCGCACGTACCCAGACCAATCAAGGTTCGCTTGACTGTTTGCTTGAACTACATACTGTAGCTTTTGACAATCAATAGTCCGTCCTTCAGGTGAACATTCTTCTGCCGATCATCTTCCTGGCCGGCTGCATCTTTCTGGTTGTGGTCCCGATCATAGCGGCTCCCAAAGATACTGGTACATAACTGACGTGGTCATTTTGGAGATAATGTTTGAATTATAGGAATACCGTATTGCTTTCTCCAACAGCCATCGGCCTGCTGATCATGTTCACCAGCGTGCCAGTCTACCTGATCTTCATCACCTTCAAGAGATTCATGCCCCAGTGTCTCAACAACTTCTTCGGTGGGACGGAGTTTGAATCTCGCGCATACAGTATTCCTATGGATGTTGTCGCTTCAGAGCGAGGCACCGAGGATTGTCAGAAGCTGCTGATGGTCGTTCACGAGGACAAGAAGATGGACTGATCATTTAAACTAGGAAGCAAGCGCATGATTGACTACAGCAGATTTCTGCGTCAGTAGTGTACCTTTGTCTTGTGCGTGAATCTCTGTTATTCTCTGCATTCGTAACAGTAGGTCCCGCCCGAGCGATGGTGAGAGATGCTGCTGCTATCGTAATTGAAACCAAACCTGCAGGTATGGTTTTCAACAAAAGCTAGGATGGCACTATTAGAGTTTACTGCAGAGTGCTGTCGATTTGAAAACTGATACAATAGTTCTACATGCGTATGTTGTTGTCTTGACGATGTGTTGTTCTTGTTTGTTGAACAGACATTGTTGTAATACGTAAATATCATTCCACGTTTGATAAGACTGCAGAAGACAAATCAACACCTGCGTTACAGCCTCAGACGATCGACAAGCAATTTTATAAAGTTACAAAGCAGCTGATCACAATTTGTCGAATAGCTGTAATTGTGGCTTTAATTGGATCATATTGTAGAATGCAACTTGAACTTCCTATTGCAGCAGTATGTAAATCACCATGCGAAAACGTTGATGGAAGGAGGCACAACCTCAAGTTGTAAGGCCGTCTTCAACCATATACCATATCCTGGAATGGGAACCCACGTTAATTCTATCCTTGTAAATACTACATTAACTGGAACACACAAAGCAGCACACTATACTAAAATGATAGCTTTCTGTCATATGCTACGTAATCGACCTGGTCAATACATAGATGCTGCGTCGAAGAATACCGTTATGCAGGATAAGCGGCCGCGTGTACCGTACCGTATCTACTCCCAATGGTATGTACTACCACTCACTTGGAGCCAAGAACCTACGACCTAAAGTATCAACTTTCAACGAATGGACGACGCAAACGCATAACGCGATTCCAGAGCAACTCACAAGCCCGTATCGCAGATTCGGCGGCACTCGAAACGAGCTGAATCAATCTTCTTTCCCTGCTCCAATTTGACTTCAGCAGTCCCCAAAGGCAAGTCGATTTCCGTGACAGAATTCTTCGCCTTGTGCATGACGGTGACTTCGAACGATTTCGTGTCGATGTCAACCTAAACGGAGAAAGGTTGCCACGACGTCGATTCCACAGAAGCATTGAGTGATGCAAGCTGAGCGGCAGAGGCATGCATATGAGCCGATCAATTTGAAAACTTTCTATGCTCCAGGTAAAGCCAACCGTTAAATCGTGGCCGTCCTTTTTTGGAGCTTCAAAGAAGCAGTTCATCTCATTTGGCGTTTCACTGCACCTGTTCTCAGCAAAGCTGATGTTTGTACTCGTCAGTTTTTCGACGTCGCCCTTTACCCTGAAAGCGAGTTAGAGACTTCTGAGTCGCTGCACAGATGTTTTCGAAACCCTCCGTGAGATGATGAATTGACCATTAAGCAAGCTCCGGTCTTAAAAGGTTGAGGTTGTGCTCTGACTGTTATTGCAAAGAGTTGCGATCGTTTTTCGTCCGGCCTCAGCCGGGCGAACCCCTACGAGAGCTTATCGTGCGTGCGTGCGTTCGTCTGTAACGGTCTCATATCTCGGCGTTGGAAAGTCATAGGAAGGAGATCTTCGACTTTATGGATAGGTCTCGACTCACTGGTAATGTTGCTAAGAGACTTCGAAATTCAAAAGTTTGAATTGCGCGCGCTACAGTAACCCGAAGGTCTAAACGCAAAACAGCTCTAACTCGCTTGTCTTGTGTCGTAGAGCAGCGTGCGATAGGTCATGTAATAGGTCTCGACGTGCTCTTTCGCTTGGCGATAAAAATTTTCTTAATTACGCAAACACGCGACACGAAAAGCGACATTCTCGCGCTTTAACGCATAAACCGCTCTAACTTGCCCAGCGTGCGTCGTAGAGAGACGATCTTGAGTTGGTTGGATAGCTCTCGACTCGCTGATCATTTGTTCTTCTATTGGTCGAAACTCAAAAGTTTGAATTTCGCGAGCTACAGTAATCAAAAGGTTTAAAATGTAAAACTTCTCTAACTCGGTCGTCTTCCGTTGCAGAGAGACGAGCTTGAGTTCATTAGATAGGTTTGCGCACACTGATCATTCCGCTAAGAGACTTCGATATTCAAAAGTTTGAATTGCGCGCGCTACAGTAATCCGATAGTCCAAAACGCAAAACGGCTCTAACACGCTCGTCTTACGTCTTAGAGCGACGTGCGATAGGTGAACTAAAAGGTCACGTCGTGTTCTTTCACTTGGCATTAAAAATGTTCTTAATTACGCAAACACGCACCGCGAAAAGCGACATTCTCGCGTTTTTAACACACACAGAAATCGCTCTAACTCGCTCAGCGTGCGTCGTAGAGAGACGATCTTAAGTTTGTTGGATAGCTCTCGACTCACTGATCATTTGTTCTCCGATTGGTCGTAACTCAAAGGTTTGAATATCGCGAGCTACAGTAACCCAAGGGTTCAAAACGCAATACTTCTCTAACTCGCTCGTCTTCTGTCGTAGAGAGACGATCTTGAGTTTGTTGAATAGATTTCGGCACACTGATCACTC
The DNA here is from genome assembly GCA_030248115.1 of Linhomoeus sp. GSCO2_2. NCBI lineage: Eukaryota > Metazoa > Nematoda > Chromadorea > Monhysterida > Linhomoeidae > Linhomoeus > Linhomoeus sp. GSCO2_2. The sequence continues at coordinate 12,027 of JASAMZ010008190.1, read as the reverse complement.
AGTTAAAAGAAGTCGAAATTCAAAAGTTTGAATTTCGCGAGCTACAGTAACTCAAACGTTCAAACAGCAAAGCGGCCCTAACTCGCTCGTCTTACGTCGTAGAGAGGCGTGCGATAGCTCGCTTAAAAGATCGCGACGTGCTCTTTTATGACACGATAAATACGCACTATGGAAATCGACATTCGCTACGCTTTGACCACTATAAGGACTCTAACTCGCTCGTCTTGCGTTGTAGAGCGGCATTCGTTTTACCGTTTGAAACCTTACGTTGAGGCTGTTGTTGAACACTCATTCCTAAAGAAATACTTTTGTTTTTTAACTCTTGCTTTACGAACAATTTTGTCTGCTAAAAAAATTAATCCCGGGCGATCCCAATGTTGCCTTGCAACAACCACTCAGAAATGCGTGTGTCTTGCTCAAAAAATTAATCCCGGGCGATCCCAACGTTGCCCTGCAAGAACCCCTCAGAAAGGAGCGTGTCAGAAATAGCGCATGAATAGTGGACTCCGGGCGGGCGCACATCATATCGGAAAGGCTTCGAAATACTTTACAAAAGTATTTACTCTTTTACTCTTCCACTTTGAAAGACTCACAAACCACTCTGTATTAATAAAACAACTCAACTTTCTTAAAACAGCTTGTTGCAGAGAGTTCGGGAGCTCACCGCTCTTATTGCTTCGCTACACAAGCTCCCCTTTCGCAAGAGGGACATCGATTTTGCAGAGATTTGGTTTTTGGGGCAAGATAATTCCAGTTTCAAGCTCCTACTTTTAAGAGAGAATTTCGAAGACGTAAGACAAACTGTCGGTTTCCTGGATACTTGTTTTGCTAATTTATTCAATGTTTTATCAGTGTTGCGAGGGCTTCAAACCGCGTGTTATTGCCGCTCTGCAACGTAAGACGAGCGAGTTAGAGCCGTTCAACGTTTCTCGACCTTTCGGTTACTGGAATTCGGAAGTACGTCGAGACTTCAGAGGGTTCCGAACAAGGTCGGACGCACGCACGTGTGCCCACCGAGCTCTCGTACTCGTACGTAGGGTGTCACCCGGCAAAGGCCGGGCGAAAAAGCCAATCGGCCTCAAATTGCTGCGCCATTTATGAATCAGCCGAAGAAATCGACGATGCGTACCGTGTCCTGACTATCCTCTGCATGGCTTTCTCGTTGTCGCCAGAGTAGAACGTGACGAAGTTTTTGTTTGTAGTGGTCTTATCCTTCGTCTTCCTATAATAGGTGAAATTCTGCTGGTTTCTGACACCGCTAGGCACTAGGTAGGCAGGCGCGTTGCGGTACACGGGTGCTAACAGAGACGCCAAGCGGAAGTCAAAATTGACGCACATATAAGGACGACAACAACTCACTGTCCATCGTCAGTTTTGAAGAACACCTCGCACGGCCGTTCAGCCTCAGCGATTACCAAATCGCAGAAGGGAGACCGCCACTGCTTGTTCTTGGCCCTGTTGCGCAGACAATTTCGACTACAGCAGTTTCCGAATTGCTGCCAGTGGCTCAAAGATTGATAGAGACACTTGTGCACTCTACGGTCAATTCTTGCGCTATACGGTTTTGAAGTTAATGGCTTCAATCGCTTCATTAATCAAAATTAACACTTCTAAACACTTCTTAATTACTGTAGCTACATACCTTCATAATAACTACATACTTAATACATTAACTACGTAGCTACATAATTAACTTCAGTTGTCTAGGGTCAGCTCTGGTTATTACAGTTTGCGCAACACAAGCCTGGTCTTTGGCGTACAACGCGTAGGCGACAATCGTCACTTTGACGCGCTGAAAATGGATGGGAACGGCAGTGGGTGGGGATCTTAGCTGAAAGAATCGACCTTGAGCGCTAGGTATGTACCTAACATTGCGCCCTACGTTATCCAAATTATGAACGCATTGAATTTGAATATACGTACTATAGGTTTATATGAAAAGTCTGTCACCATCCGCCGCGCCTCAGTAGCAGTCTCCTCGCCTAAATCTATCGTCACTCATGATTTTTAAGTGGTGGTTTATCCACTACCGGCTTAGTTGTAGTTGGCGTGGTTGTTGTTGGCGTTGTCGTGTTTTCTGCACCACCTTCTGTGTGTTTGCCGTCGCCGCTCCCATCTCCAGGGTCGCCGTCGCCGTCGTTGCCGTCGTCGCCTTGATCGGGTCCAGGGTCGCCGTCGCCGTCGTTGCTGTCGCCGCCCTCATCGGGTCCAGGGTCGTCGCCGCCGTCGCCGCCCTCATCGGGTCCAGGGTCGCCGTCGCCGTCGTCGCCGCCGTCGCCGCCCTCATCGGGTTCAGGGTCGCCGTCGCCGTCGTCGCCGTCGTCGCCGCCGTCGCCGCCCTCGTCGGGTTCAGGGTCGCCGTCGCCGTCGTCGCCGCCGTCGCCGCCCTCATCGGGTTCAGGGTCGCCGTCGCCGTCGTCGCCGCCGTCGTCGCCCTCATCGGGTCCAGGGTCGCCGTCGCCGTCGTCGCTTTTGCCGGGTCCAGAATCGCCGTCGCCGTCTTCTCCTCCTTTGCCTTCATCGTCTTCTCGGCCTTGTGTGTCTTTATCGTCGTTTGTGTCGCCTTCGCTGTCGTGCGCCGGCTTCGTGTCTTCAGCGCTTGACCAACCAAACGGAGAACACCTGTCCGACAGCGTTGGCCTCACTGGCGGCTTGGGGGAGGGTGGGGGTGGGGGGGGGGGGGGGGGGGGGGGGGGGGGAGGAAGACGTTAAAATTGCACTTTCTGTCAAAATGTGAACTGGTGATTTTCGATTCTGAAGGGGAAAATCTGTGGCTATACTGCCCGTTCTTAAGAAAGCATTGCTCTCGTAGTACCTGGGCTGAAGAGCGCAATGCGTGTCATTCGTACAGCTCAAAACATTGGTCAGTTTGGTGGGTCAGGCGCCTGGTCCTTCCGTCGCGCTCTCGTCCACATCCTGCATATGGCCACTCCCTCCTTCTGCCACGTAGTCGATGTCAGTCACCCCTTCGCCAGACCCATCTCCGCTCGTGTCGATCTCGGGGGCATCTCCGCTGCTGTCTGGTTGGACTCCTGATTCAGCCTCTTCATTTTCATTGCTGACTGTACCACTAACACCTCCTTCCTCAGTCACGCCTCCACTGGCCATTTGAGCCTCCTTCGTATCTGGCTGCTCCGCAACTTTGGGCCCCTGTGAGACGCTGATGTTTCCGCTTGCAGCAGGATCAGATGGAATCGTTTCTGATCCATCGGCCATTCCTCTCTCTGCTTGTGGTTGGTCTGTGTCGTCGTGGCTGGTTGCTTCCTTGGCTGATTCAACCGTTCTATCTTCTGCTCTGTCGATCGTTACTGGCGCGTCAGTCGTCCCATCCGCAGCAGTTAGATTTCCACTTGTTTCTTGTTGAATTCCGTCTTCCACTTTGGTTTCTTCTGCCGTTACAGTTTCGTAGCGGTCGATTCGACTTGTTTCAGTTCCATTTGAAGTAATATGGCCCTTGCCCTCTGATGGCGTCGTCGCTGTTTCATGGACTGAAGACTCGTCCCCGTTGGCTACAGCGGCGCCATTCTCAGACGGAACTGCTACGGTCGCTACAGTTTCTGTGTCTGCAGGCTCGGCTTCATCTTCAACGCCGGCCATTGCGCTTTTGACTGGACTGTCGTCAAAGAGAGAGGCTTCGCCATCTGTAACGGGTTCACGCTGTATGTAATGATGTCAGTGTGCCAACTGTTAAGATTGCTCAGAACTGCGGAATGGGCTCTGCCACTGCCGAGTTTACAGACCACAGCTCTTACCAGCGTCGAACAACCGGTGGCTCCGTCGCCAGCGTTGAGCCGCCGTCGATCCCAGAAGACAGGCGACGACGACGACGACGCCTGTCGCTCGTAAAGACATCTTTCGAGGCATTCTCAAAGCTAATCCCGTTCTCAACTTGACCGAACTAACATCTGCTGACTGACCGCTCCTGAAGGTCACATTTGCAGTCAGACAGATCCGTATGAGTAGCATTTCCGCGCAGCGACTGCAACTGGAAGCTTGTCGTGGGAGAATTACTTCTTTCTGCCGAGCATTGCAATGCGTCATTTTGGCAGTCGGGTAATCATGCGGTTCGCGCAGTACTTGAAAACTGGGAAATGATTGCGCTCCGACTGAAGGCTCGCGTTGTAAGACCAGTTGTCGGCAAAAAGCAAGAGTTCGTACATATTGCTGCGAGCTACAGGAAGCTACATACGTGTTGCATCAAATGCGCTTCATGTGCTTGGGACACTTCCATTCCATGGCTCACTCCTCCTCCTGCGCGACAAACGAATGGTACGCGCTTCGTTTCAAAATAAAATCAACGCGACACTACAACTACTACAACCATCTATGTCACACACACTAAGCATGAACGCAAGCACGCACGTAGAATTCACATCAGACAAAGATCACTTCTCAGAAACGGGAGGGAATTCTGACATTCTAGCGGCCTTCTCGACTTTCTGAAGATCCCTGGTGATTCGAAATCGAATGCTGCGGTCTTTCAGTAACTCTGGCCTGACCAGACGAGCACTGTACGAGCTCTTGAGAGCTGAATTGGGACGATTACTATTAGACGAAAAGAGGCAACTACTGCAGTGGTACTTTGATAGCACCATATGGTTCAACACTGTCGTACCAGATCACATTCCCATTCTATAGTAACCCGCACAACGCAGAGTTGCATTGCAGCGTTTGCTAGGTACTATAGTAACGCTCTGCTACATGCGGTATGACAAAGCACTATTAACATGAAGACAATCTACCGAACGCATTCTGTATCCAAGGCAGTTTATACCACAAAATAAACTATCACAATTCCAAACCAAGACGCAACTTCACCCCACCCTCCATTCTCTGCTTGAATGCTTCGCAGGCCTTCTCGGCCTTGTCCTGCAGAAGCTGGATGTCTTCCACCAGAAGCTTGATCGCTTCGGATCTACGCTTCTCCGCCACCTTGCTCTCATCCTGTTCATCATCATTGGGATGGGATGACCTCAGGTGGTCGACCCTCTTGAGCCAGAAGTCGAAGAGCTCGCAGTCGGCCTTCCAGCCCACCACCTTGCTGCAACACGGTAACCATTACAGTTTCAAGCGTCAAATTCACATTAAAATTGCTGTATCATGAAGACATCAGCCCACTCGTAGACGGCCTGCATTCGGGAGAGGGAGGAGACCAGCTCGCGCACCTTGGCCCCCTCAGACATCAGTTCCATTGCGCCCTTGAGGTAGGTGGCGCGCTCCTGCAATTAACAGATGTGCATTATATTGTTATTTTGTACTCATTTGCGCAAACTCTAAACTAAGAGGGGGTGGAAACGAAATCTGCGGCAGTGCAGGACTGTCGCACGACGCTGCAATACACTACGCAACGAATAGTTGGGACAGCCGCCTTCACCAACGCGCGCGTACTTAGCGCACCTCTGAGGTCCCGTAGCGCGTCTGTATCAGCTGAGTCGCGGGGCTGAGACCTCCGTCACTTGTGGTGGGCAGGGTGGCCTGTGAGGAATAACGGTTAGAAAGTGACAACTTATTAGTCTGAAAACAATTATATAGAATTCCATCATACCAATTCCTCCCTGGCTTGAGTCAGAGAGGGAAACGGGGGCAACGAGCCGCTTTCTCTCACTCCGCGCAGATTTTTCTCCCTACGTGCATAGCCAGGTCGCTTTCCTGACGTTGGTACAGAGAATAAAATACTCGATTTCAAATTCAGAACGACCAAAGCCAATGATAACACCTTTCGGATTGGCGCACACGTGGCAGAGGTATTCCTGCGTAGCGGCGGCCCCCACGCAAGACGAGTGCTGATACAGGCGACAGTTGGAACACTGAAACGGCAATTGCCAGTCACTGACTCACTGTGAAACGCCAATACACATACGAGAATGGGCTACGTTACGGTTGTACCGCACACTGACGCGTGACCTGAGTCATCCGCTTGTGGGCGACGGTTCTTTTGCACTGGCACCGAATCAGGTCCTCGTATTCCGAGGCAGTGACGCCATCGGCAGTCTTTGACGGCGCGCCTGAACGTCACAGGGCGTCTGATAAAAGTTTGGTACCAGTACCGCACTTATACCCGTTGCAGTCGCGTTGTCGTCGTCGACACCGGCGTTGTGGTCGTCGTCGTCGTCTGACAGCTCATCCAAGTGGGAATCGACGTTCGAGCGCTCCTCCAAATACGACTCGGCGCCCTCTTCAGAAGAGGCCGAGATGGTCTCGTCCTGAAGCGCCGTTTGTTTGCTTCAGACTCAAGTGCCGTCCATTGTAATTAACATCGCGATCCATGGCTGCGGGCACTGGTAGAAACGGTTTCAGGCGACGTTTCGCCTGCCTAACGGCAGGCTTCCTCAGACTTTTTGTTCTTGACACTATGGTAGATTCAGAACTTGAGCTTCACACTCACACATGACATGCAGCCAAAGAAGGAGCTATATCACACTGTACCTCGGAAGACTCGCTCTCCTCCTCTGACATGTCGCTCTCCACCTCGTCCTGTTCATCATCGGCCGACTTCTCGTCCCACTTGCGCTTCCGACAAGCCATCTTGACCTTCGAGGCGGCTGGAATGGAATGAAATGAAAGAGGGTTGCACTCTGTGCAGATGTACTCAGGATGTGCCATGAGCGGGTTACCGTACCTCTGGCGGCCTTGGCGCTCTTCCTCTTCTCCTGGGCGAGGGCCAGCTTCTGAAATACTCAGTGGTGTTACAGCAACATAGACCCCCTATTGTTTTCTCCCATCCCATTCACCGTACCTCCTCCCTCTCCCTCTCCTTCTCCTCCATCTCCCTCTCCTCCCTCCTCCTCTCCTTCTCCAGTTCCAGCTTCTTCCTGTTGACCTCCTTCCTCCTCCTCTCCTCTTCCAGTCTTCTCTTTCTCTCCTCCTGCTCCTTCTCCACACGACTTGCAGCCTCCTGCGCCGGTAGGGAGTCCGGATGACGGTTGCGGTAGTGCCACTCCAGGGCTTCAGGTGTGCGGTGGCCGCGCCCGCACACGCGACACACCAGCTGGGAGGGGTCGGCGTGGGCCTCAGACTGCTGCTTGCGCGCTGGATGGAGGGACCAAATGGGTGTCCACTTTGGACAGGAGCGCACAGAACGGAAGCGCTCACGTGGTTCCGTCTTGAAGACCTCGAGGTAGAAGCGCTCCTCGGCGGCCGTGTGGCCGCGCTGCACCTCGTGGGCCACCACCTGACGCACCTGGGAGATGTGCACGCCCTCCACCCAACGACCTCCTGCAGAGGGAAGAGTTATTGGTGTGAAACTGGAGATTACGTAGCTGAAATACTGTAGGTTGGAGGGAAGATTACCTTAGCCGGTGTACTGTAGCTTGGAAGACTACTGTAGCTGGTGTACTGTAGTTCGGGAGGTAGACTACTCTAACTAGACCACTGACCCAGCAGGTAGTGTCTGCAGAACTTGCAGTGGAGCATGTCCCTCTCTCTCTGAAGGAAGTCCCCTCTGCCCTCCTTGAAGTCCTTCCAGTCCTTCTCCCATCTGGCCCTCTTCAGTGGGTCCTCTCGTTGACCTTCTGCAGTAGTGCCGTCAGCGCTAGGTCTCAGCAGGTTCTTTCTGCAAAGAAAACAGGCGTGTGAATGACAGCTTCTGTACGAATGAAAATGGAATCTACGACCTCTTTTTCGGCCGCCCCTTCCTCTTCTTGACCGACGTCAGTCTGATCTTGCCATAGCGCTTCTTTGGCAGAGACTTTGGCAGCGGTGGCGGTGGCTCAGCTATAGCGGTCTGCTCCTCTATAAATGACAAATGATTGGCTGTTTCTCGTACTGAATAGGTGTCTTCCATCCAACTGACAGTCACACCACACCTTCTTCAGGCTCTTCGACCACAGAGATGCCAGCCGTGATCTGACCCTCTGTCGAATCCACTGGGATGGGCGACTTTGTTGGACGCTCTTCTGAAATCGTACGCCTCGGTCCACAAATCATAGTTTTAACTCTTCTCTCCAACAATACCCCCCACCATAAATTCAAACTCCCAATCTACCGTACCTTCCACTCTCTTTGTAGCGTCATCCTTGCCAGAGTCGCTGTCGATGGCAGCTTCAGCGTCATCTGCAGCCTTCGCAGTGTCGTCAGGCTCAGAGGAGGAGTTCAGCATGGAGCCCATCCAGGTGACCTTTCCCAGATCCTCTTCCAGAACAGTCTCCGTCAGAGTCGCCAGCATCTCTTTGGGACTGTGGGACGTGCGCTCTGGAAACGCAAAGGTATACTTGTGGACGCAAAAACAAAAGAGAGTAGAAACTCATTCCCCTTTGCAACCCACCCGAGAGGCTGACAGCCGGAATTTGCTCGCTGGGTGGTTTCTCGGCGGGTTTTTCAACTTCTTGGCTTTTGGCAATCTCTGCTAGCTTCCTGTTCTCTTCCTCCTCCTGCTCTCTCCTTCGCTTCCCTTCCTCTTCCAGCTTCTTGAGCCTGTCCATCTCCTTCTCCTCCTCCACCAGCCTTCTGTACTCCTCCTACAATTGGAGATGAACTGCGCAAAACAGCTTACTCAGCACACAAGTGAATTCAGCAAAAGAAACCCAATTGAGAAGTTACTCCTAGCGTAGTATAAGTGTCGAGATGCGCCAGCGAACCACCAAGATATCACTATCTCAAGTCACTATCTCTCCCTCCCTCCCTCCCTTCCTCCCTCCACCGACTCACCTCCAGGCGTCTCTTCCTCTCCTCCTCCTGCTGCTCTTCCCATTTGAAAACCTCCGCCACAGTATCATCGGCTAGTTTCTCCACCAATTGAATGACCACTATGCTATCCTCGATTCTAGGATCGGGATAGGAGAAGGCCGTCACCGCTTTAGCGGCGTCGTCGGCGTAGATTACGGTGTCAAAGTCCTCAAATGCCGTTGTTGGAGACGACGACAAAACCGGTTTCGAGACGGTTGCAGGGGCCTCTTGCGAAGCCGAAGAGGGGGTGCGCAGAGGGGAGGCGCCTGAACAAGCGGCAAAAACAAACGTCTTTCAAGTCTAGAAGGCTTCCATATGACTTCGTCTGGCATACGGTAAGTTACATTGATGCAGACTGCAACAGCGTCGATCGTGATACGCGTCCCAAACCTATCAAGATTACTGTAGCTTGCACTGGTGTGTCTACAGTACTCCAAACACCAACCAAATAGCTCCTTTTCTTCTTGCGGTGCGTGTTGCGCCTTTTCCTCTTCCAGCGCCTCCTTCACTGGCGCCTTTTCATCCGATTCTTCCTTGCACTCCGGTGATTTACGATCGGAATTCTGACTCGGTTCCCCAGTAAACTCGCTAATCAAATTCTGTGGAGCTTTGTCGTCGTCGTCGTCATCATCGTCGTCGTCGTTGTCAAAGAGGACGACGTTCGCTGGCATTGACTTCTTTGTCCGCTGCTTCTCTTTGGCTTCTTTGTGCCTCTCTGTTGGACCCTCTTCGGATTCTGGAGTTTCCTCCGCTTCTTTCTTCGCAGTTTCCTCAGATTGCTTCTCTGGTTTGACGGGTTTCCTATCTTGTGGCGCTTCTTTGGTTTCCCGCTTGCCAAAGAGGGTACCAATGTACATCTGGCTAAGGCAGTCCTGGGCAGAGCGCCGCTGGGGCCGGGACTTCTGGGGCTCCGGGTCGGGTTTCCCAGCAATGGGGCCCGGACCACTCGCGGTCGGAGGAAGGGATTTCTTCTTGCTCTTGCTCGATTTGGGTTTCTCCCAAGGTGGAGTAGGCTTCGGAAGAAACGTCTGGGGCTCGAGAACGGGCATTTCTGGCTTCTTCTTTTCACGGGCCCCCGGGATTTGGGTTTGGATAGGTTCGGCTTCCAGTTTGGGAACCTTGGCGGGCGTGCCCAGCTGTGAGGGGGCGGAATCCTGGAATGAGTACGCGCGTACACGAGAAACTGCGTCAGGCTTTGCGAAGTTGTCAGTCTTCATTTCGGCGTAACAACTGCGAACTTGTAGTTGAAAGCAAGGGATTGATGGCAATGAGGAGAGCTCCTCACCGTGGTACCACTGGAAGACGACAATTCGCGCTTCCTCGCCAGTGAAAGGGGTCGCTGAGCCTTCCGTTCGATCACCACCTCCGTGCCGTCCGCGTGCTTCGGCGGCTGAAACAATAGGGTATACACTGTGCAAAAGCCCCTGCAGTTTGGAGCGCGTGCGAATCAACCAGTCACACCGTTGTCGCACCGCACACATAGGTTCCTACCAGATTTGGTCCGGGGGGGGGGGTCAACTGAGGGTCGAGGGGGGGTGGGTCATCCGGAACCGGATTCCGTTTCCGGATGGCCATTTTGAAAAGCTTGGGGGGTCTTTCACTGAAGGAAATTTGGCAGTTTTTGCTTCAAAAAGTGCAGAAAAACGTGTATTTTACTCATTTAGTACCGCAAACATACACATAAACGCCATTGAATAGATTAAAAATGGTCAAAATGCATATTAAAACAACAAAATTGCGCCGCAGGCGAAAATTTTTCGGCTATTTGGGGTCGCTAGGGGGGGGGGGGGGGTCGGTCTGGGATGAGAGTCCGGGGGGGGGGGTCGTCCGGAACCTCGTCCGTATCGGCCGATGGCCAGGGGGGGCTAACCCCCCCCCCCCCCCCCCCCCCCCCCCCCCCCCCCAAAGGAACCTATGACCGCACAGTATGGCGATTGGGCTTGAGACACTTAGAACTAAAATAAGATGGAAGAGCACCTTTCGCGCTCGCTGGGGCCTTCCGCGCTCCGTCTCTTCCGATTCCGAAGTCTTTCGAGCGGAGACTCTTTCCGTTTTGACATCTTTCTCTGTTGGCTTTATCTTCTTCTTCTTGTCTTTGTACGGTTTGTCCGGCGATTTCCCCGAGACAATTACGACTTTTGGGCTGTCGGTAGTTTTGTATTCCTCCTCCTCCTTCACTGCTGTCTTCAGTGTCGCCTGAGATATGAGACCGTTACAGACGAACGCACGCACGCACGATAAGCTCTCGTAGGGGTTCGCCCGGCTGAGGCCGGACGAACAAGCTGTTTTAAAAAAGTTGAGTTGTTTTATTAATACAGAGTGGTTTGTGAGTGTTTTAAAGTGGAAGAGTAAAAGAGTGGATACTTTTGTAAAGTATTTCGAAGCCTTTCCGATATGACGCGCGCCCGCCCGGAGTCCACTATTCATGCGCTACTTCTGACACGCTCCTTTCTGAGGGGTTCTTGCAGGGCAACATTGGGATCGCCCGGGATTAATTTTTTGAGCAGGCAAAGTTGTTCGTAAGGTAAGGGTTTAAAAAAAACAAAAGTATTTCTTTAGGAATGACCGTTCAACAACTGCCTCCACGTAAGCTTTCAAACGGTCGAACGAATGCCGCTCTACAACGTAAGACGGGCGAGTTAGTACCCATTTGCTGTTTGAACCTTTGGGTTACTGTAGCTCACGATATTCAAACTTTTGAGTTTCGACCAATAGAAGAACAAATGATCAGTGAGTCGAGAGCTATACAGCAACTCAAGATCGTCTCTCTACGACGCACGCTGAGCGAGTTAGAGCGATTTCTATGCTAAAAACGCGAGAATGTCGCTTTTCGTGGTGCGTGTTTGCGTAATTAACAAAATTTTTACGCCAAGTGAAAGAGCACGTCGAGACCTTTTAGTTGACCTATAGCACGCCGCTCTACGACGTAAGACGAGCGTGTTAGAGCCGTTTTGCGTTTTGGACCTACGGGTTACTGTAGCGCGCGCAATTCAAACTTTTGAATTTCGACTTCTCTTAACGGAATTATCAGTGTACCGAAACCTATTCAAGGAACTCAAGATCGTCTCTCTACGACGGAAGACGAGCGAGTTAGATAAGTTTTGCGTTTTTAACTTTTGGGTTACTGTAGCTCCCGAAATTCAAACTTTTGAGTTTCGACCAATAGAAGAACAAATGATCAGTGAGTCGAGAGCTATCCAACCAACCCAAGATCGTCTCCGTACGACGCACGCTGAGCGAGTTAGAGCGATTTCTGCGTTAAAAACGCGAGAATGTCGCTTTTCGTGTTGCGTGTTTGCGTAATTAAGAAAATTTGTTATGCCAAGCGAAAGCGCACGTGTTCGTTCAGTTACGTATTGCTCT
>JASAMZ010008189.1:0-10910 GCA_030248115.1 Linhomoeus sp. GSCO2_2 | reverse complement strand
TGCTAGTAATCTGAAGGTGCAAAAGCACAAAACGGCTCTAACTCGCTCGTCTTACGTCGTAAAGCCGGCAATCGACACGCCAGGTGAAAGCTCTCGACGTGTTCTTTCATGCGGCTACAAAAGTTTGCTCAATTTACGAAAACACGCACCGCGGAAAACGCCATTCTCGGGATTTTGACGCTAAGGCTGGCTCTAAATCGTCTCAACTTGGGTCGTATCGTAGAGAGACGATCTTGAGCTTATTGGATAGCTCTCGACTCATTGATCATTCGTTCTCCAATTGGTCGAAACTCAAAAAGTTCGAATTTCGCGAGTTACAGTAACTCTAAAGTGCAAAAGCAGAAATCGGCTCTAACTCGCTCGTCTTGCGTCGTAGAATGGCAATCAACGCGTCAGGTGAAAAAATTTCTACATAGGCGTGCTCTTTCATGCGACTGCAAAAGTTTTTACGAATACGCAAACACGCACCGCAATAAAACGTCATTCTCGAGATTTTAACACTAAGATTGCTTTTTTGCGATGCAGAAGTGCGACACGGTTTGTGTTCGTAGTGTGCTCTTTTCTGTGCTCTGTCAATTGTTTTGCTAACTTTTACAAGTTTTTGTCACTTTTTAAAAGCGTTGCTTGAAAGAGGGACGTTCTTGCTCTAAAAGCCAAATCGCGGGCGAAATCAATATTGCTATGCAATACCCTCTTGCTAAGCGGGGGCTCATGAAGCGGAGCATGCGGGCGATGAACTCTCTACTTCTCTGCAGAAAAGAACGCAACTCTTTGCAATGTCAGTCAGAATACAAACTAACAATATGAACTGAACGAAGAACATACGTATTGCTCAACAACGAGAATATTACAGACGCACCGATCCAAATAGACGGTGAAAATCCCTCCAAATCGCGTAAGCAAACGGACGCTGAGCACTCTCTCGGCCTCCTCTCGGCCCAGCGGCCCAAAGTAGTGCGACAGCCAGTCGTAGGGATCGAAGGAAGCGCTCGCCGTCGCCATGGTTTGCCTTTGTGGTGAGCGTTGCGTTGCACAGATACAATTCGAGAAGTGACAACTGTGGCGCTCTGAGACACACACAACAAATGCAGCTCAGCAGGTCAAGACACAGAGTTCAAGGGTTGGCAAAACTTTCGTCGAATCTCGGCCGATCTACATTCTACTCACGCTTTCCCATGCTTATTCACTCCACTCCAGCGAGTAAACGGCAGACAAAACAGCTGCCTGCCCACGACTTCCTATACCACCAGTCAGACTTCATCCGTTGTGTATGCCGTGCCGTGGTGGCCGGCTTCACCCAAAATTTCTTCCTTTAGAATTTGGAATTGTTATCGCATGCCAAAAGTGGGCCTCGCAACGAACATGATTTTCTGCAGAGACAACATCGTTTTGTTGTAGAGTAATTTTATGGTTCAATATGTTGAGTCTAAAAGACGCAACGTCTGTGTGGTGGTACGTTGTCTGTAGCTACGGTGTCGATTTAAACATAACCGACTACAGCTAATACTTGATGCGCATTTTACGGTAGTTAATTGTAACGCCACGTCTATCTGTTTCAATTCGAAGCGACCCCAATGTACATAGGTAGGCGGTAATATGTAGTTTTCTTTTCGCGCTACAGGCAACGATGAGACAACGAAGTCTAAATAATGCTGCGCTAATATATTGCTCGCGCGCCGGTAAACGAAATTAGCTGAAATGCTAGTGCACTGTAAGACATTGTCACAAACTGCAAGAAGCCACAAGCACACTACATTCTTCATTTGATCACGTCGTTTGGGTGGAACGAAAGGTGTGCGCGCACGAAATCGCGGGGCTTGTGTCTTCACCTTGCCCCACCAACGGCAGGTAACGTTACGTTCCAGGGGCGAGGAAGGAGGGACGTTGATCCTACATTCTTACTCTTCACTTTGAAATAAAAACATGTTGCGGCCGCAAAATCAGGCCGAGGGAGAGGAGTCGTAAAATTTGTCTCTCGTAATGGCGTTGCGCAGTTCAATTCGCATGGGCCCATTAATCGTTTCTTTCATGTCGCGCGGTTGACCTCCTCTCGACGAGGGCGCCTCTACAGTACACTCTGAATTGCGTGTATGCGAACGGCCAGTTCAAGTAATCTCGAACGAGTATTTGCCTCACTCTTCTTCGTCTTTACTTCACAATTTGCTGCTGCGCTTTGTCGTGATATTTAAAGCTCTACAGATTGTAAGGTACCGTTTGGTCTAACCGAACTAGAACATCGTTGCACGTTGGACGCCGACACGACTTCGACCGCGCACGGTAGCTCGTCAGGCGTTGCCGCGCCGTCGTCTGTTCCGACATTTTCCCATCAACGGGGGAGCCGAACGGCGCCGACTCTTCTAAGTGACAGGCGCGACCTCGAACGGCGTCTTGGAGTTGAGAGGAGGAGGAGGAGGAGGGGAAAGCGTGTTTTGCGCCGACGCCAAAAAATTGGGTCATTCGCTCTGTCGCGCGTGCCAAAAGGTGCGCATCATGCCGTGGGATTTGTCACACCTCGGCGCGAAGTGGCGTCGCCTATTCTCCCCTTCCCGTCCGGCATGCCTAATCTAATCTGATTGGAAATGGGGCCTCGGCCTCGCGGAATGGAGGGGCATAAAAGCCCGACTGAGCGACTTGGGTTGGCGCATTGTTCAAAAGGAAACATTCAGAAAACTCTGGAAAGTTTAGAAGACCGGCGACGGAAACATGTCGACGTACAGCGTCCGCGTGGCCGCGGCTTTTGCCACCGTTCTCTCTCTGGGATCCATCGTGAGTTCGACTTTTCGCCTAGCACTCTACGTATCTGGTTCCTGCAAGCCGCATACACTTAAGTTTACGTCCTTGGTTTACTCACCGTGATTGAAAGTGTTTCTGCCCGACCGAAGGGTCCCCAAACATTCATCATAAAGGCTTTGGAAACAACCGCGTGGCGGGTGGTCCTAACGTTTCAGTCAAGCTACTGTATGTACATAGTGGATTACGTACCTTTGGTCAATCAGCTTGGGGTCGTCGTGTATCCCAGAGGACGTGACTGTGTTTCTGTTCTGTGCAAGAGAATTCTGCATCGCAGATGCTGTGCCTGGTGCTGGTGCCCATGATCTACAGCGAGGTGGCCAGCACCTGGGAGGAGTTCGACCTGGAGATGGCCGAGTTCCGCGTACTCTCAGACGACGCCTGGAAGCAGATCGTGACGGTAGACTCGGCCGGCGGTAGAAGAGCCCGCAGGCAGGTGGGCGGCTACCCGCCCATCGACCCGCCAGTCGTCAACCCCGACTCCGACATCGTCCGGCCCAGCCAGTGCGGTGAGCCATGAGTACTGAGGGTCGTAATGGGAAGCTTGTCTTGCGCAAATAACCACCCAAAAGGTTTTGATAACGCTCCAAAGTGAAGGGTACACAGTTGTGCTTCCCAGTACTGCCCTGATCGAAGGCCTGTGTCCCATGGTCATAATTCGCCCACTGCCCTGTAGGTTGGACCCTGGTGAGAAACGCCCTTTTCGCGCCAGACGTATGTTTGCTCTGATCCGAAGATGAGTGCCGACTACCCACTTGCGGCGACCTTTCTTGAAACTGTTCTCCTGGAACCTTTCTTTGCGTGCTTACAGATTGCGATCCTAACAACCGGTGTCCGGCCGGCCCGGCGGGACCAAAGGGTCCGAGGGGCGAGAACGGGCAGGACGGGGCGCCGGGCAAAGACGGAGACGCAGGGCAGGACGCCGACGACGCCCAGGCGGAGCAGCGTCCCACCGACGGCTGCTTCATGTGCAAACCCGGAGGCATGGGACCGCCCGGTGCCCAGGGACGGCCAGGTAAGGGCGATCTGGTTTCTCTCACTTAATCCATATTGAGGAAATGTTTCGCGAAGGCCACGGATAGCTGCCCACATCGTAGGTGAGACAATCAGTCGACTTCTCCATAGTCCTTATCTATTTCGAACTTGGTGAATATACCTAAGATGCGGTCGTTTATTTCAAACAAATTTCAGCTGGTTCATTGCAACCACTGGGGCTAATATTTGAGAATATCAATGGGGTGAACAACAGTTGTCGGACAGATTTGTTTGACGCAAACAACCACATTCTGCCCACCAGGTTAAATTACGGCGCGCATATAACCATTGCGTTGAGTTGTTCTCCTTCAGGACCCAAGGGCATGCGGGGCGCCCGGGGCATGGGCGGCATGGCCGGGCGGGACGGGCAGCCCGGCTTTCCCGGCGAGATGGGCCCGGTGGGGGCTCCCGGCCGGGACGGGGACGCCGGTTCGAAGGGCCCCCGGGGCGAGGACAGCCAGCAGGTGATCGGCATCCCGGGAGACAAGGGCGCTCCCGGAGAGGCCGGGTACGCCGGGGACCAGGGCGACCCGGGCAAGGACGGCTACCAGGGAGAGAGCGGGCCCCAGGGCGAGCCCGGCAGAGACGGATTGCAGGGAGTGGCAGGCATCTCGGGCGAACAGGGCCCACAGGGGGAGGAGGGCGAGCCCGGCGACGACGCTCATGTGAGGAAATACATAGATGAGATTGCTGTGGATGTAGGTCAATGCTAGAGTCGAAACTGCTCCTCACTCTCGTTCAGTACTGCCCCTGCCCGCCGCGCACGGAGACCACCACCCCTCAGCCGCCGACCATCGGCCCATACGGCTTCCGACGAAGACACGTCTAAGAAGACGAACTGGAGCTCCCTGTGTAACAAACGACCTCTCTTCTCACGAAGTCCATACTTGCACAGTCCGCGAAACGCCCAAGTCTTGTTGCCGACCGTTTGTTCTGCTTAGTAGAACTGCATCCACAATAGGTGATGAATAACCAGACCGAGCTCGTCTCATCTGAGGAAGTTCTCAAGTGTTTGTTCACGTCCCGAACAAGCATCTGTCCAAAGAGCGACAACGCCGCTGCAATTATCCCATTCTCCAGCAATCCATGCGCGCCGTCACCGCGCCTGTGCGTGCAAACATTCATGCGTCCACCACAGTCCGACGGAGAGAAGTGCGAGACAGCACCGTCAATGGGTCACTCGAGTAGGCGAGAGAAGAGGCCACGATAGTCGTTCCAGGCGCGTGCAACACTTCACGCCTTCGCGAGTAGTCGTGGGTCAACAACTGTCGCCGGCGCCTCGCCACATATGCGTTCGACCATGACTTTGAACTCCAAAGCGTCGCTGCTGCTTCTCTTGGCGTGCGTCCTGTTCCACGACGCTCGGCGTACGGAGGCTCAGCAGCGCACGACGACGATGCGCATGCGCACGATGGAAGAGCTGGAGCAGCTGATCAACCGCTGCCTGAGGACCGTCTGCCGCGACTACATGCACGAGTGTCACTGGCACTGCGACCCCCTCAGAGTGGGACTACAGGTGGGTCCCGGATGTTGAAGTGTAAGATGTTTGACGAACGACCTGCGACAATGAGTATCGGCTAAGCGATATCGTATTCTGCATTTGCGGTTTCGGTGAAGCTACACACTGTATAAAACGCATATGTACATACAAACGCCAGTGTAGTACTTGGCGCACGCTGAAAACAAGGGAAACGTGCAGGAGAACCTGCAGTGAAGCACTCCGACCAGAACGGGAGAAAGCAGACCGCCACTCACTTATCATGAGAAATACATAAGGCCGATTTCCGCACAAAGATTCTCCACAGATTCCGCCGGCGCGCGAGTTTCAGAATACGCATATTCCCTCCACTTACAAGGACCGGCCGGCGCGGCAGAACTCCACCGAAATCCTGCAGACCAGGCCGAATTGAGCCCAAAATGCGCCATTTCGCTTCGATTCGACCAGTAGCCGGCAGCTAAGATTCGGGGCTGCGCCAATCGCAGACTCGCCTTGCCATTTTGGACGGGAAGAATTGGAAATTCATGCGCAAATGCTTACTTTACCACGCCGTCTTTCCACACTGCATTTCCTTCAATTCAGAAGTTTGAATGCGCGCGCAAATTTAAGTTATAACATAGCTTGAGAAGAGTACGGTAGAAGTTGCATTCAAATTTGAATTTTGGCATTAGGAAAGTGGCTGTTTGATGGCAAAATCGACACAAAATGGAGAAACCAAGAGCGAATTCGCGTTCCTCGCCGCGAAATACCCTAGAATCGACACTTCAACCGTACAATTACCACACTTTCAGTTTCGTCGACGTAGGGCTACGGTAGGTCGATTTTCGACAAAAACTCGCCAATCTTGATCCGAAACGCCAAAATAACGCCAGATTCGGCATCAGCGACCTCGAAAGCACCGGGATCGACTCCAACATTGATTTTGACCACCCGGGTGGAAATTCGAATTTTGGACGCGGCCGGGGTACGGTAGCCGAAAAAATATGTTTGAAAATCGATTCCGGATCAGTTTTCAACGGGGAATCGCGTGGTCCAGTCCATTTGGCCGTAAATCAACCCAATCGAGCGCTAGAATGGCCGAAAGTCAAAAATCGGCATTTTCGACCCCCGACGGAGACCCGTTGGCACAGCAGAACTCAAGATTTCCTCGGCGGATTTCGGCGATTTTGGTCTTAAACAAAAGAGAACATGTTAATCTTGCCGATTTGAGATATCTGGCCCGATCCAACGACTGCCTGATTTACTAGGATTTTTGAAAGGCAAATTTTTGTCAAAAAACCACTTTCGGCTACCGTAACCCGAGAACGCGTCGGCCGATTGGCTCGGGATTTTTTTTCCGCTCTTCGTCTCGTCGAGGGCTATAACATATCCAAAGGGCGTCACAATCGGGCCACTATTCCAGAAATTCCAGCTGGGTGAACACCCTCTCAGTAAGTAAATTTTCAAATTTTTGAATTTTTCTCGAAATTTTCCCACTACGCGAAAAAAATGAAGGTCCGTCCACACCTACTATCCCTCGAGAGCTATCGATTAAAAAAAACCCCGTCCAAATCGGATGAACCACGCGCGAGAAATCTTGGGTGGAAAATTTTGATCGGGAGCAGCTCCACTATAGCACTCCGCCCCTTTTGGGGTCGGAGTGCTAATGAAAGGACGTGGCATTGTAACCACGGCAACATCGGAAATACTTTCTCAGTGCATACAGTAACACCACAAACTCTCTGTGCGATACTCTCTCGCAGAAATTATCGCCATCCGTTCTCTCTTCCAGTTGGTCAACTACGATTGCGACGACTGTCTTGGAGAGGAGGGGGCCGTCTGCAAAGAGTGTTTTGAACTGTAATGAAGAATGTAACACGATAAACATTCAAGACCAACCGATTATCGTATAGGTACCATTGAGAGCCCTGCATAAATTTGTGCTCCGAAAACAGTCTTCTCGTGTTTGCTTTGTTCGTGACGATATGCACATAGGTGCAAGGGTAAGGTTGGGGCAAGAGGTGCATGCAGGGGACAAACTCGGCTTTACGGTTGCTTGAGCCACCATCGTACCTTGCCACCCCAGGTTCCTATCCCAATAGGCTCTATTTCTGTAAACCAATTATATTCTACTCGCCTCCCTTAGTGCAGACGTCATAATAAGCAACTAGCGCAACAACAACCACAATGAATAGACGATGACCCGAAGGAGAAACGCATTCGCGATTGTTTGTCGCTCGGTTGGCCTGCGGCAGTTCGGTGGCGTCATGAAAGCAATGATTGGACCACCGCCGTCTAGTAAAGACGGCATACTTGCCGTAGCGTACAATCGCTGTAGTATTGACAACAGTCTCTCAAGTATCAACTGGTTGCACAACTTTAACACCATTGAATTTGCGTCACTGCGTCACTGGTATTCTGCAATAAATGAATGTGGCTCTCGTGTGGGTCATCTTTACCTCTTCACCGCCGGTAGTGACAAGCAAAGAAACTGGCAGTCTGTCCCGCGAGTCGAGGTGTGCTTATCGTCCATTCTTAGAACTCGTTGGTTCGATTTGATTTGAAACATTTGCGGTGTGACTATGAAAAGTAAGCGTGTACTACATAACATACCGTATTTCTGGTACTGCGAGTTGCGACTATGTGCAGCAGCAGACTATAATTACTATACAGGCACCTAGTGGATTTCAGGATCGCCCGTAGAGCTGCCCACGTTGCAGAGGCGCTGCGCAGCTTGCCGAGGACTCAGTACCAGCCAGTCAGAAACATCCGAAGGGGATTGTGGGCGTTTGGAAACGTCACCCTCAGCTACAGAGACTTCAGGTGATCGTTGGGTCACTGGGAGTGAAATCTCAATTTTAGAGTACGGCGCAAGTTTCCTTTCAGGATTTACTACGACCTCCCATACCTTTGTGTCGGCTACCGATGTACAGTACCGGTCAGAGCCAACGCTACATTTGGCCCCGGGTCGACGTCCCGGGACTCTCAGCGCCCCAAAAGAGTCCCGGGACGTTTGGGTCGTCGACCCGGGACTCCCACGCCGCCGCCATGTCAAAGCGTCCAAAACGTGCATCTGTTGCGTGGAATAGAAGCATAGGAGTGTAGAGAAACCTCGAGAGATTGTGTAGCGTTGTGCGGCGGCAGTTTCGTCGCCTGTATTGCTGCTGGGAAGGCGCGGCGATCTTGCAAACATCATGGTGAAATTTAAGTTTTCCGAACAGATTTTGTTGCAAACACCGCCAAAATCTTGCAATGGCGGTTGCGTCGGACTTCTTTGCGTTGCAACAATGCTGGAAAGCGCCACGTCATGACAAAACCTCTCAATCTTTCTTAGAAAACCAAACTTTCCCATCTTTGAACATTCTGAACTGAAACTCGGCCATTTACCTGCGTTATACGCAAATTAGAATGTCCAGCAGCGATTTCGCTTGTATTTACGCCTTTAACGCATGTATTCCGCGCAGGAGACGCGCGTTTTCAAACGTTTCGATGCAGAAAAAGGCGCAGGAGTCCCGGGTCGACGACCCAAACGCCCCGGGACTCTTTTGGGGCGCTAAGAGTCCCGGGTCGTCGACCCGGGGCCAAGCGTCCCGGGATGTAGCGTTGGCTCTGCCCGGTACTGTACGCGGAATGCAACCAGACACGCGGTAGAGCCTAAGGCAGCTGTCGGCCGTTGCTTGTCACGGTTCCACAGGTGGGAGGCACTCGGCTTCTTCCGCAGAGGTCGTCTGGACAAAGAGGAGTGGCAAGAAGCCTTCGACGCCAGAATAGAGCTCTACTGCGCTTGGGCCTTTCGACCAGCTTGTCTTTTAGTTAATCCCTTGGTTTGGTGGAGGCTCAGCCGCGTCTATCGACTGGAGCGTCGAGGGATGTGGATGGACCAGGTCCGGGGTCTCAAGTTCGCCGTCGGCTTTACGCAGGGCGAGTGGAACGGCCTGATCCAGTTGGTGGGTTGGTGGCAGCAGTGGGTCGACCTCTACCTCACCACGCCCGTGGGGCTGCTGGGAGGCTTCTTCTGCTTCGTACTGATCCGGAAGATGCTCAAAGCGCCCCACACCGACAAGAACGCCCTTCGCTTCCACCTGGTGGAGATCCTCAGCGACCTGGCCAACGGACTGGTCAGCCTGCTCTTCTCCCTGGACCTGGTCAACCCGTTGGTCACCAACGTTCTCAGATGGCAAGAGCGTGGCCACTGCTTCCCCTATGTCGAGGTGTCGTACCAGCTGCTGCATCACATGCACGACCAGCTGCTGATTCCGCCATTCCTGCTGCTGAACCAGGTGGCAACCAACTGTCCAGTCACTCCCACCCGCCTCAACCGAAGCGCCAACCCTGGTGATGGGGCCGTCTTTTCAGGTAAGTCTCTACTGGCTGACCCAGGAGCGCTGGCTGTCTCTGAAGAATTCGCCACAGCCGTCGGGCATCCTCCATCCCTACCGCAAGGTCTTCTCCATGTCCTTCTCCAACTGGCTTCCTCACCTCCTGCTGTGGGCGGGCGGTCCCGTTTCACTGACGCTCCTTCACTCGCTTGGCTGGGAATCCGGTCAGAAAATGTGGATCACCCTCTTGACAGTCGCTAGCAAATGTCTCCTGGTGTGCCAGCTGGCCTACTTGTTCCGCCGGCAGCTGCAGTTCATCAGGCAGGGAAGAGCTGAGGAACGCGTTGCATACAAGAACGCATTGAGGGCGAGAAGGCGGAGTCGAGAGCGTATGTGGGCGCACATGTGTCTAAGTAGGCTACTGTTACATATTGGACACTAGAGGGGGAATACAGCAGTGGTTTTTAGCGCCGATCAAAGCACGCGCCCTTGGCGCCAGATTCCAGGGTCAGCACAGCAACACTTCTTGTATGCAACACTTTCCCGGTGGTGCAGTATGGTCGGGGCCCCACCAGCGGCCGGGTGCCGCCGGAGGAGCTCGAGCGGCGAAAGAAGGAGTCGAGAAGGAACTTCCTCCTGCTGACAGCCACCGTGTCACTGAATCTCGCCTGCGTCAGCGTCGTCGTCCTCAGTCTGCTGGTAGACTGCCTCAGACAGGCGTTTTACATGGTGTACGAGTTCCCGCCGCAAGTGGCGCGCGCCGGCTACATCTCCTCCAAGTCGAAGTATTACTCCATGGTCAGGAAGTTCGCCATGACGTTCACCGGCCTTCCGATCGTGGCCTCAAGGTGCCCGTCGGTTTGCAACGGATTATGTGCAATAGTAACGTCTGCACTGTAGTGTCGCAAAGGCACTACGCGTCGAAGTCGAGACGACTGTCACGATAGACCATTTTCTGTTCGGCAAAACACTATTTGTTGCACCCCACAGCTTGCATTGGTAGACCAGTTCCCACCTGCAGGGTCACGACGCCGGCCTCTCACTTCTTCGCAGATTTGAATGGCAGTCTGGGAGTGGTGGTCCACATACTCTTCACCGAGTTGTTCCGAGAGAGCTTTGGCCGTCTTGTCCGCCTGAAGCTGCTGAAGAAGTGGTGGGCATTAGTCCAGGAAGCGCCTGTGTGGAAGTAAGTTGGGCAGACGACGTCGGTGGCGTCTGACGGGAATGCCCAGGTGAACCCTTCGCGCCGGGTATTTGCCAACGTGCACGCACCTCTACACCATTGGTAG
>JASAMZ010008188.1:0-16958 GCA_030248115.1 Linhomoeus sp. GSCO2_2 | reverse complement strand
GTATTATGTGGTCTTCCTTGGTTCATTTACGTATTGCTCGGGGGTGGAGTGGGGACCGGGGGAAGGATGGGCCATACTGGGGGAAGGCGGTACTTGTCGGGGTGGGGGGGGGGGGGAGGGGGTGGACTCTTACCTCCATCATCCAATTCGCACGCATGACGCAAATCAAACGCCATAGTCCACACGTACGGCGCATTTTATTCTTTTCACAAACTACGGCAGTTCTACATAGGTTCCTTTGGGGGGGGGGGGGGGGGGTTTGGGGGGGGGTCACCCCCCCCCCCCCCTTGGCCATCGGCCGATACGGACGAGGTTCCGGACCCCCCCCCCCCCCGGACTCCCATCCCAGACCGACCCCCCCCCCCCCAGCGACCCCAAATTGCCGAAAAATTTTCGCCTGCGGCGCAATTTTGTTGTTTTAATATGTATTTTGACCATTTTTAAGCTAGTAAATGGCGTTTATGTGTATGTTTGCGGTACTAAATGAGTAAAATACACGTTTTTCTGCACTTTTTGAAGCAAAAACTGCCAAATTTCCTTCAGTAAAAGACCCCCCTAGCTTTTCAAAATGGCCATCCGGAAACGGAATCCGGTTCCGGATGACCCACCCCCCCCTCGACCCTCAGTTGACCCCCCCCCCCCGGACCAAATCTGGTAGGAAACTATGCAGTTCTACCTCGATCATGGCGGAGTCGAATGTGGCGAAGGGCTGCCAGGCGGGCGACTGCTCCTCCTTGAACCACCAGTGGGCCGTCAGCGACTCTGTCCCGCCGGCGCCCGACGACGACAGCGCCCCCTGCCGGCCCATCATGGAGTCCACCTCGAAGAGCCCGTCCGTGGGCAGGCGAGGAAGGAGCTCGCTGGAATATTGAGACGGGGGTTACTGTAACTGTTAGCAACTCTAGAGGCGGCCAGAATACGCGGGCAAAATTTGGAAATGCGTGTCGCGCACTCGCTCAGACAGAGTGGGGTGAGCTCACAACGACGGGCGTTCGCGTCTGAATAACTTCTCTTCCATCACAGCGAGCTAACTAGACGTCAAATTCAAAACAAAGTACTACCGTATACCCCGTGAGCAGGACGAGCTCCTGCAGCTGTTGTGGAGGCCGATTCAGCAGCTCGAAGTCGTCGCTGTCCACGCCGTCCTTTCCCACGAACAGAATGCGAAGGGTGCGCGCGAAACCTGCAATTGCAAGCACATTTTGAACCTTTCTAATAACGAATCGGAGTGCCACCGCGCACCGTTTCCGACTAGGTTCTTCACAGCCAATTGGGGGCAGCGGGCGCACATCTGCCGCAGCATGCGTATCACCGACTGGAATGTGGTGGGACCCACGGCGGGCGGCTCGATCAAAAGCTGAAGAAGATACCGTAATCCACAAGCTGAAAATTTGAAAAAACGCCAAAATCCGCGCACCAAATTCTGGAGATTCTCCACGAGCCCGTGAGAGGCGATGTCCTTCAGTTTGTCGACGGAACCCTTGTTGTTTTCCACCAATCGAGAGAAGACCAGGCAGACGGACTCGAGACTGCGCTTGTCCTAAGGAATGGAATGATTATGATGAACTGTGCGCAAAAATGTTGATTTCTGTCAGCGCTCGCGCTCACATAAGCCACAAAACTGCAAAACCGAAGAGTTTCGCTTGCAGCACACACTATTGCTTTGCTCAATCCGGAAGTTCTAGCAACCAACCAAATGATGCACAAGATTGTTAGCCGCCAGAAACGCCAAGACGCCGCGCAGAAGCCTTTTGTTCATCAGATTTGTGAGAATTTTACCATCTCAACAAAATTGAGTTCCTTGCGCGAAAAAAGCCAATAGAATGGCCTCTGCGTCTCTACGAAATATCGATCTCACCTCCAACTGCAGTCTCTGCGTCAGTTCTCCCACGCTCTCCTTGACCAGGTGGAATTCCGAAGGCGTGACGAAGGCGGCGCAGTTGGCGGCGATCTGCAGCGCCACTCGCTGCGACTGCACGCTGAAGAAGTCCAGGTGCCCCGTCGTCGCCTTGACGCCGCCCTGCAAGCAAGGCGCTGACGATATGAAGAAGCGTGGTCACTACACGTTAGACACAATTTCGACTGCGGCCAATCATTGCACTGGCAAGATGGCGACTCGTCAGCCCCACTTTCTCAGAAGCAACCATACCTGTAACGCGCCCCCTCGGGGAGGGCGGGGGGGGGGGTAATCCGGATTTTGGGGGGGGGGGGTTCCAAAACCGAGAAGGGGGGGGGGTCAAAATGACCTAAAAATTTGGCAAAAAGTAAAGAAATTTTGCAAAAATAGGGTAAAAAGTGCCAAAAAAATCGCTTAATTTTGGTGGAAAACAGCCTAAATATAGCGCCGCAGGCGAAAATTTGGCCATATTTAAGCGCCGCAGGCGAAAATTTTCGCAATTTTTGGGAGGGGGGGTCTTTCAGGCTGGCTAGGGGGGGGGGTAGGGGGGGGGGGGGGGGGGGGGGGGCCGGGGGGGAGATCTCCGGCCAGGGGGGGGGACGCCCCCCCCCCCCCCAGCGTTACAGGTATGGAAGCAACTCACGTGAACGAGGATCTTCTGTCCGTGTCTTCGCGAGATCACCTCGAGGGCCGTCAGAGCTGCTTCGGCCACGTCGATGTAGTCGATGCTCTTCAGCTAAACAGAGGTACAATTAGCAGAACAGTGCCTCTGAAGCGGAGTTAGGCCCTCGCGCATGAAATAAAGCTACTTCAGTAGAAGCACTACCTTCTCCAGCAGGTAGGGCACACAGTCGACTACGATGGGCATGGCACGGGGCAGCGCTTCCAACAGGTTGGTCACGCAGCGCACGGCCGTCAGCATCTGAAGAGGCCAAACATTGTACTTCAACTGCCCCAATCGCAACAAGCTGTTTTAAAAAAGTTGAGTTGTTTTATTAATACAGAGTGGTTTGTGAGTATTTTAAAGTGGAAGAGTAAAAGAGTGGATACTTTTGTAAAGTATTTCGAAGCCTTTCCGATATGACGCGCGCCCGCCCGGAGTCCACTATTCATGCGCTACTTCTCACACGCTCCTTTCTGAGATGTTCTTGCAGGGCAACATTGGGATCGCCCGGGATTAATTTTTTGGAGCAAGACACACGCATTTCTGAGCGGTTGTTGCAAGGCAACATTGGTATCACCCCGGGATTAATTTTTTTAGCAAACAAAGTTGTTCGTAAGACAAGGGTTTAAAAAAACAAAAGTATTTCTTTAGGAATGACCTGCTCAACAACTGCCTCAACGTTAGCTTTCAAACGGTAGAACGAATGCCGTTCTACAACGTAAGTCGAGCGAGTTAGGGCCGATTTGCTGATTGAACCTTTGAGTTACTGTAGCTCGCCAAATTCAAACTTTCGAATCTCGACTTCTCTTAACGGAATGATCAGTGTGACGAAACCTATTCATCAAACTCAAGATCGTCTCTCTACGACGAAAGACGAGCGAAAATTGAGAATTTTGCGTTTGGGACTTTTGGTTTACTGTAGCTCGCGATATTCAAACTTTGAGTTTCGGCCAATCGAAGAAGAAATGATCAATGAGTCAAGAGCTATACAGCAACTCAAGATCGTCTCTCTACGACGCACGCTGAGCGAGTTAGAGCGATTTCTATGCTAAAAACGCAAGAATGTCGCTTTTTGTGGTGCGTATTTGCGCAATTACGAAAATTTTTCACGCCAAACGAAAGAGCACGTCGAGACCTTTTAGTTGACCTATCGCACGCCGCTCTACGACGTAAGACGAGCGTGTTAGAGCCGTTTTGCGTTTTGGACCCTCGGATTACTGTAGCGCTCGCAATTCAAACTTTTGAATTTCGACTTCTCTTAACGGAATTATCAGTGCGCCGAAACCTATTCAACGAACTCAAGATCGTCTCTCCATGACGAAAGGCGAGCGAGTTAGATAAGTTTCGCGTTTTGAACATTTGGGTTACTGTAGCTACCGATATTCAAACTTTTGAGTTTTGACCAATAGAAGAACAAATGATCAGTGAGTCGAGAGCTATCCAACCAACCCAAGATCGTCTCCCTACGACGCACGCTGAGCGAGTTAGAGCGTTTTCTGCGTTAAAAACACGAGAATGTCGCTTTTCGTGTTGCGTGTTTGCGTAATTAAGAAAACTTTTAATGCCAAACGAAAGAGCACGTCGAGACCTTTTAGTTGACCTATAGCACGCCGCTCTACGACGTAATGCGAGCGAGTTAGAGCCGTTTTCAGTTTGAACCTTCGGATTACTGTAGCGCGCGCAATTCAAACTTTTGAATTTCGAAGTCTCTTAGCAACATTACCAGTAAGTCGAGAGCTATCCCTAAAGCCCAAGATCGCCTTCCTACGACTCACCAACGCCCAGATCTGATAGCGTGACGAACGCACGAACGTACGTACGCACGCACGATAAGCTCTCGTAGGGGTTCGCCCGGCTGAGGCCGGGCGAAAAAATCGTCGACCACAACACTCAATGGCATATCATTTGCCACCCACCAATTCCGGGTTGTGGTCCTTCTGCAGTAGCTGTATCAGGGCCACGATGATGTCCTTGGTGGGCAGGTTGGGCAGCGACTCCTCGTTGCCCATCAGCAACATCTCGGCCAATTCGGTAGCCGCTTCCGACTGGCGCAGCTCGTGGCCGCTGCGCAGCCCTTCCAACATCGCGGCGATTCGGGCGCCTGGGACGAGAATGGCTGGATAAACAGCTGGAGGAAGCAGCGACTAGGAAGCTCGCTAGGGGAGTCATCGGCGAGCGCTGAATCAGCGCCGCGCGCGCGCGTTTCGGATAAGGAGTGCGGGCGAGTAAAACCTGCCGACCGGACTGGCGCGACGCCCCCTCCTATTCGAACGTTTGCCCTGCCTTACGCCCTCAAACACACACCAACCATCACCCAATGCCAGGCGCCTCAGTCGAAAATATCGACTTCTGAATGGTAGTGGGACTCTAGCAAAACGTCAGCGATCAAAGGCGGCGGCCACCCACTGGGCTGGGAGTGTCCGCCCAGCAGGTTCTGCATGCGGGGCACCAGGCCGCCCAGGAAGCGGCTGTGGGGCGAGAAGGTGCCGCCGAAGGACATGGACGCTGGCGGCGGCGGCGGCTGCTGCGAAGGGGGCGCGTAGACGACGGCGGCCGCTCCTCCTACTGCGGGCGCGACCGGTTGCGGCGCCTGCTGCTGCTGCTGCTGGCCGGTAGACGACGCCGTCGACGACGACTGCTCCTCCGAGAGGGCGGGCGCCACCGACGTCGAACCGTCGGGGAAGACCTGATTCGGACTGAAATGAGATGAGAATGGAGCGAATTGTTTCTTCGTCGAATATTGACACGGTAGTAGATTTTGTGATCCACGCACTTGGACAAGCTCTGGCAAAGACCCGTTGTGTTGGCTGCTCGAGGCCCGCCGCCCTTTCGCGCCGAGGAGGCCGGCCGGCGAGCGCGGGACGACGACTCTGCAAAGTGGCCATTGAGTGAGAGACGTTCTTTCGGGCAACACGATCCATCCACGCTACCTTGCTTCTGGCGGGTTCGAGCCGGCTTCTTTACGGCGGCAGACGACGAAGCCTCCGATTCGATCGGGCGGGCGACTTCGGCGGCCGAGGCTACCGACTCCTCTCGCTGCTGTCTGGTGGCCGATCGGGTCAAGCGCTTGGAAGCGGCGCCCGTCTGGAAGCCGGGAAAGTGGTCCTGCAGGCCCTTCAAGGAGCGGGGAGCCTCCCCTTTCGCTGCTTCGGCAGGCCGAGTGCGCTTCGCGTCTTCCGGTTTCGGAGCGACCGACTTCCTCTTGCGTCGCTGGGAACCGCTACTACTGTTCGTATTCGACAGAGATTCACTGGGGCCTTCGGTGCGACTGCTGCGGCGACGGCGGCGACTGCGGGAAGCGGAGTCCTCCTCAGACGCGGGATCGGCTGCACGAGCAGACGAAGCGGCGGCGCTGGAACTCATGGGACGCACAGCAGACGACGACGGCGACGGCTGAACCGCTGGCAGCTTTGGAAGACTTCGATTTGAGATTCCTTCTCGAATGGCGGCGCGAATTCGGGACTGACGTCACCGAAACATGCATCGGCGGCTACTCTTCCAACGAAGCACTATCAGAATGGCTTGACTTCGAACGTTCAGAGGCAGAACACCAGCCCTGTAGGTGCTCGACTTTCAAACCGAACTGAAGTCTAAAATGGAAGCAATCAATCCAGAGGTCAAGGAAGCTCGCGAAACGGACAGGGAAACTTCTCGAGCGCCTAATCAGAGCACCACTCAAGACTTGAGAAATGGAAAGCTGAGAACGGTGAAACACGTCCCGGAACGGAAATAGTACGTTACCGTACAGTAACTCATTGCTTGCCCTAGCAGCAGGAACCCGGTGTCGCAGTGCGTAGACCAATGCCGCGGCGTAGCGTCGCTGCGCATGCAGGGAACATTACAAACGAGAAAGCTATGGCTAACGTACGACGTGGGCGTTACGTCGACGGTGCAATCTACCGTTACAAAGACACCAGGCGATCGTTCTTTGACATTTCGACGATTTATTGGACCGACCGATTTTTGGCACTCCGCTTTGCAAAAGCAGGAGTGCTATAGGGGGCGTCGGATTGAACAGAATCATCTTACCAAGCTTTCTCGCGCTACACTAATCGGATCGCCAAGCGGTTTTTTGCGTTAGATAGGTTGAGTCGACGCGCAGCCTGGACAAGAAACTAGAAAATTCCGGTGGTGGAGGAATTTTGCGAAAATTTGAAAATTCAAATTTTTGCTAAGTAAAAAAAAAACAATAGCCCATAACTGTCGCAAACGTGGTCCGATTTTAGTGAATTTTGGATATGTTGTAGACCCTTGGATGTTCTTCAGAGCAAAACCGGAACGGGCTCCCTAGGTGGTCCGACGCGGGAGTACGGTAGGAAATTCGAAATTTTGAATTTTTTTCCAACCTTTAAAAAATCATAACTCAAGTTTGCGACGGTGGATCCTCACCAAGTTTTAACTTGTCCGAGAACATTATATTGCCTTTCGTTTGAGACCATAACCGCTGAAATTGCTTGTGCCGTTCTTCAGATACGCGGTGCCAAAAGTGTCGGGTCTCGAGCGGAAATTTCGGATTTTCGACTTTGGGTGGAGATTTGGCTTGGAAAGCGTGTCTTTACCGGTAAATTGACAATCGCAACGTGTTCTACGTCAAAAGTTGGTCTAGACAAAGTGCCTTGACTATTTTGAGCTGCCGTACCCCGGCCGCGCCGAATTTTTGAATCCCACGGTCAAATTTTCAAAATTGAGTTATAAGTTGTTTCGGGGGTTTTTGACAACGCTGAACACGAATCCGGTGTTTGTTTTGCGCTTTTGGACGTCTTTACGCTGATTTCGGCGCCCGGCCGACCAAAAATTGGGTCCCAGGGTCGAATTTTCAAAACTGAGTTGACAGCTGTTTCTGGGGTAGTCGGCAGTGCTGAAGGCGAATCCAGCGTTTATTTTTCGATTTGAGTTTGATTTAGCCTGCTTTGGGCGTCAGAACACGCCCCAAACATGCCCAAACTTGACCGAACAT
The DNA here is from genome assembly GCA_030248115.1 of Linhomoeus sp. GSCO2_2. Classification (NCBI taxonomy): domain Eukaryota; kingdom Metazoa; phylum Nematoda; class Chromadorea; order Monhysterida; family Linhomoeidae; genus Linhomoeus; species Linhomoeus sp. GSCO2_2. Next base: position 9,440 of record JASAMZ010008188.1, on the reverse strand, counting down.
GTTCAAACTTGTACAAATATGTCCAACACGGCGACACTGAACACGAGTCTGGCGTTTCCGTGAAGGATTATTACCGAGTGGTGAGACACGAACAGTCTGATTTGCTTCGAAACAAGCGGAGTGCCACCCTGAAGGTCCCCTTCAGCGTTCAACTAGTCTTCGATTGACTATCCAAATCAAACATTCCAGAGGAATCGAACAATTCGAGCGGGCCCTAGCAAAGCACGGAAGGTTCTTGGCTTCGGAATGAGCCACAGGCAGTTCTGAAACCACAGCTGCGCGGCTAGGGTGTCAAGGAGAAAACGCAGTGTCCCGCGCATTGCGCACATAATGGGACACACACGCCACCCATGCACAGCTGACAAGCGACAACCAGACGCGGCTCTACCTACGCTAGAAACCCCCCTCCCTCTACTCCATTGATCCGCCAGACGGGGAGACAGAACAGAACACAGATAGCTCTCAGTTACCTCCGCAGGGGGTTCCGCAACGATTATACAGTAACCCATTGAAAATCAGGGCAGAAGCCAGACAATGTGTAAACGAAATACGCACACCCATAATCATCGTATTCGTACCCATTCGCAGTCAAATGAGCCAGTATCACTCGTATCTTGCCGATTTTACTGTGAATCAGCCAACCGATGACCAGGAACTTGTATGCCAACACCAGTTCGGCGTTGCATGGTGAGAGTGAGACTGTGATAGTATTGCGGCAATTGCACTTCTCCATGCAGGGAGATTCACATGAATTTTAGCAATCAATCAACTAAAATGGACAAGGGAAACGTGCAGGAGAACCTGCAGTGAAGCACTCCGACCAGAACGGGAGAAAGCAGGCCGCCACTCACTTATCATGAGAAATAAGGCCGATTTCCGCCCAAAGAGTCTCCACAAATTCCGCCGGCGCGCGAGTTTCAGAGTACGCAATTCCCTCCACCTACAAGGACCGGCCGGCGCGCAGCAGAACTCCACCGAAATCCTGTAGACCAGGCCGAATTGAGCCCAAAATGCGCCATTTCGCTTCGATTCAACAAGTAGCCGGCAGCTAAGATTCGGGGCTGCGCCAACCGCAGACTCGCCTTGCCATTTTGGACGGGATAATAGACAATTCATGCGCAAATGCTTACTTTACCACGCCGTCTTTTCGCACTGCATTTCCTTCAATTGTGAAGTTTGAATGCGCGCGCCAATTTGAGTTACAACATAGTTTGAGGAGAGTACGGTAAAAGTTGCATTCAAATTTGAATGTCGGTATTAGGAAAGTGGCTGTTTGAAGGCAAAATCGACACAGAATGGAGAAACCAATAGCAAATTCGCGTTCCTCGTCGCGAAATACCCTAGAATCGGCATTACAAACGTTCAATCACCTCGCTTTCAGTTTCTTCGAGGTAGGGCTTCGGTAGGTCGAAAATCGGCAAAAACTCGCCAATCTTGATCCGAAACGCCAAAATAACGCCAGATTCGGCATCAGCGACCTCGAAAGCACCGGGATCGACTCCAACATTGATTTTGACCACCCGGGTGGAAATTCGAATTTTGGACGCGGCCGGGGTACGGTAGCCGAAAAAATATTTTTGAAAATCGGCTCCGGATCAGTTTTCAACGGGGAATCGCGTGGTGCAGTCCATTTGGCCATAAATCGTCGAAATCGGGCGCTAAAACGCCCGAAAGTCAAAAATTGGAATTTTCGACCCCCGACGGAGACCCGTTGTGACAGCAGAACTCAAGATTTCCTCGGCGGATTTCGGCGATTTTGGTCTTAAACGAAAGAGAACATGATAATCTTGCCGATTTGAGATATCTGGCCCGATCCAACAACTCCCTGATTTACTAGGATTTTTTAAAGGCAAATTTTTGTCCAAAAACCGCTTTCGGCTACCGTAACCCGAGAACGCGTCGGCCGATTGGCTCGGGATTTTTTTTCCCCCTGTTCGTCTCGTCGAGGGCTATAACATATCCAAAGGGCGTCAAAATCGGCCCACTATTCCACAAATTCCAGCTGGGTGAACACCCTCCCAGTAAGTAAAAATTCAAATTTTTGAATTTTTCTCAAAATTTTTCCACCACGCGAAAAAAACGAAGGCCCGAGCACCCCTAGTATCCCTCGAGAGCTATCGATTAAAAAAAACCCCGTCCAAATCGGACGAACCACGCGCGAGAAATCTTGGGGCAAAAATTTTGATCGGGAGCAGCTCCACTATAGCACTCCGCCCCTTTTGGGGTCGGAGTGCTAAAAATCAGAAAGCCAATATTGATTTATTACGGATATTGCGACCAGCGAACGAGGGCTGTTCTTTTCGCTTACTGCGCTGTCTTGAATATCATTGCTTTTGCTGTGTGATGTGGATAATTGTGTCGTCGCTGGTCCAAAGATGTTGTCATGCTAGAGAGGAGGAAGTGAACCTACGCAGCACAGGCTGAAAAGTGTCCCCCATACAAACTGCGATGTGTGCGTGATTTCCATACGAAGGCAGCGTTTTGGGTGCATCATCACTCTTTCCACATTGCGAAATGGTGTCAAGTGGTGCCCAATCCCCTAGGTTATTCAACCCATTATCGATGCCAGTGGCAACCGATGTCTCCTTTGCGCTAGCTAGGCTTACGGCAGCCGATAACTAAGTGAGCTTAGATTAGGTCCTTCGTGAGCCGCAATCGCTGTGCAACGGCACATGTGTAAGGGTACAATAGACCGACGCCATCCGCGTCCAAAGCCAAACCACAGGACATCGCATAGCTTGACTGCTGCGCTCGGCTCAGTAACACGCGTGTTGCATGAATTCTTGGATTGGCGCACATTAGGACAGGATCGATCACTGCCACTAGTCATTTCCAAATATTGGGTACACATTTTGAGATTTCAGGATTGGTTATACGAAGTATGAGCAATGTCAATGGCTACGGCAATGGTCAGAACGTAAGTTTTGCATTGAGTGACCGACTGGCTGGGCTGGTGGTTGTGCGAAAATTTAAAGCCACCTATTTGTTCAGTATGGCCATTATGTGAACGCGCAGCAGCCCAGTTTCAACCAGGCGCCGCCGCCGGCGGCGACAGGCGACTGGCGGAATGCGCCCACCACACAAGTTACCGGCGGTTAGTCGATCAGAGCCATCGACTTGGCTTCACAGACTAATCGTCAAAATCCTACCGTTTCTCACCCATTGAAGCCTACGTTCCTCCCGGTCGTCGCACCAGCGGCGAAGAGGATGGAGGGATGCGAGGCGCATGGGCGCCCCAACAGCAACCGCAGCAGCAGCAGATGGGCGGCTACCCGGCGCCGCTGCCTCCCCAAGGCCAGGGCGGCTACGGCAGGGGCAGTGGGCCTCCTCCGCGCAAGAGCCAGAGCTTCAGTGGGCCGCCGCAGAGCTGGGCGCAGCAGCCGCCGGCCCACATGGGCCAGGTGACGACGGGCTACCAGAATTTCGGGCCGCCGCCACCCCAGCAGCAGGCGCCGAATCGCGGTCGGGCCGGCTTCGGGCCGCCCCAGGTCGACTTCTACGGCCAGGGTCCGCCGCCACAGCAGCAGCCCTACTACCAGCCCCAGCAGTCTCAGCAGGCGCCGCGGTTCCACATCAGCGCCGGCGAGCCGCCCCGAGGCCGGCCTCGACACGCCTACCCTGGCCGCTACTCCTACGATCAACGGTATGAACCCGCTTACCTGTCGCCGATTTCTCATTTCGTTGCGCGAGTTGGCGAATCTGCAACTCCCACTTCGGGCATTCGTCGGTTTCTTTGCTTGGTGTTGCTTCCTTGCTCGGCTTGCGCTTGTTTGTGCACGATCACCTTCGCCTTGTACTTATTTGTCTGTACTGCATCTGCAATAGCCCATTTATTCTTGCACGCGCAGAACTACACACGTCGAACTGTGAAGTGATATCTCCTGCAGAGGTCCACGTTTTGAGCTGAATTCGGGTCAGGTCAAATATCACTTTAAAATGTTTGTGACACGGTAGCAGCGTTTTGAAATATTTCAAAATGTTGAAGTTCGATTTGAATTGATTGGCTACAGTTCAAATTGATTGGCCCAGTTTGAATTCTTCATCAACCATAATCATAGTTTGAATTACTGTGGAAGCGCGAATTCAAACAAAATCCATTTCTTTTATGTACAGTATCCCGAGTTCATTCCTGCATCACTATTCAAATCCGACCTCACTTCAGTTTAGGGAGAAGCGAAATTTTGACTTTTTGGTGGAGGTGTTTCCGGTTTATTTCAAGTTTTGTTGTGTTTTTTGAGTCCCATGTACTCCTCCGCGTGCCAAATGAACTTCGCCGGTGTCCCGCAGCAGCAGCAGCAGCCGCCGCCCATAATTCGCCACCCCTCGAACGCGCCCATGTCGCAAGGCGGCTCCTACTATGTGTCGCAGCAGCAGCAGCAACAGGGGCCGCTTCGGCAGAGGCAGCCGGTCGGCTACGGCGGCGGCGGTAACGGCTGGCCGTCGTCTACGTTCGCCTCCACCGACTACCGCTATCAGCAGCAGACGACGATGGGTCGTCCGGGCCAGGTCTTCTACCAGTCGTCCTCCTACAACTACCACAATCAGCAGCAGCAGCAGCAGTGGATGGGCGGCGCCAGATTCGGCGGCGGCATGATGGCCGGTCGGCCGGCTTCCTCCATGATCGGCGGCGGCGACTTCCGTGGTGGTCAACTGCCGATTCGGAAGCCGGCGGAGGTCGAGCGACACCACGTGGCGCCCACCGACGTGGTCGAGGTGGTCAAGAGTCTGACCGGCGGCCCCGATCAAGCGTTCCACCCCAGAGGATACCACAAGCCCGATGGGTCCGCGGCATTCTTTTGCCTTGGCTCTTGTGGCTATGCTGCGCTCGCTTATAGTGCATGCACGCTGCTTTGTTTGGCTATACTGGTAATAAGTCTACTTTACCGACGCCCGTTCTTCCAGGCAAGCTAGCGACGCGCAGAACTGGCGCGGAGGCTCGGGCGGCGGCGCTCCTCCCCAGCAGCAGGGAGGCGGCTTCGGAAACGACAAGTACAAATCTTTGTCAACCGAATAGCACACCGATTCGAATGGTCGAATCCGTACTATATTTCAGTGCTGCGTCGGGCGGGGCGGTTCCCGAGCGCTGGCGCAGCCTTCGCGACCACCAGATTCCCGAGCGGACCGTCAGCATCGACACCTGGGAGAAGCAGGGGCCGCGCGACGAGCGCCTGGAGGGGTGCGCGCAGTATTTGGAACTTCGCGCGAATATCTCATTATATAACATCGTCCCGGAGGTGGTGGCTAACGTCGTTAGTCGGGGTTTTCACGCCGACTAACGACGTTAGTCGGGAAACAGGTTAGTCTAGCAGCCGAGTAAGTTGGGCGAGTCAGTCGCTCGGCTAACCTAAGTGCCGACTAACCCAGATGAGTTGGTAGCTCAACTGACCGGGCCCCTCGATTAACACAGCGTCCATAAAATGATCGAGTCTGCTGCCCGACTAATCTCCGCCGACTAACGACGTTAGTTGGGGCCCGACTAACCTGGCGTTATATAATGAGCTATCGACTGCGCAATAACCCTTCGAGTACTTGCAGTGAGCTGTTCTCGGGCGTCAACACTGGGATCAACTTCGAGAAGTACGACGAGATTCCGGTCGAGGCGACCGGCAAGGAGACGCCGCAGCCCATCCAATTCGTAGGGCGCTGATTATTGAAAATTTGGGAATTTTGAACTTTTCCTGCGCGCGCGTTTCAGTTCTCGGAGCTGCAGATGCACCCCTGGGTCTCGGCCAACATTGAGCTGTCCAACTACGGCAAGCCGACGCCCGTGCAGGCGAGAGACAATTTGCGAAATTTCCTGTTTGAAATCACAAAAAAATGAAATTTTCGTTTAGAAGTACGCTATTCCGACGCTGCTGGCCAGCCGCGACTTGATGGCCTGCGCGCAGACGGGCTCTGGGAAGACGGCCGCCTTCCTGCTGCCCATAATCAATCAAATTCTCTCCGACGGACCCCAGTACATTAAGCAGGTCGAGATTTGGATTTCTATGCGTTTTGTGAAAGAAATTGAGAGAACTTTATACCTGAGTAGGATAGGACAGTCTCGGGCTATCGATGCGATTATCAGCTGCGTACAGCGCACTCACTTATAACTTATCATATCAACTTCATACCGTATTGCTTTGTATGCTGTTGCAGCCCCAAGTGAACCAGATGGGCCGTCGCTGTCAGTTCCCGGCGGCGCTGGTGCTGGCGCCCACGCGCGAGCTGTCGCTGCAGATCTACAACGAGTCTCGCAAGTTCGCCTACCGCACCCCCCTCTGCTCCGCCATTCTCTACGGGGGACGCGAGAACTACCGAGACCAGCTCAACAAGCTGAGGGTGTGTTGGAGTTACTTCTTCTTGAGTTGATCTACCTCGATTTGTCTCCCTCCCCTCCATCCCCCCCGCCAAACTGACGCCTCCATCCCCCTCCCCCCCTAGCTACCTCACCCTCTCTCCGTCCCTTCTTTCCTCTTTCCCTCCCCCTCCCTCCCCCTCCCTACATCGCTACCTCCCTCCCCTCCCCTCCCCCTCCCCCTCTTCCTTTCTACTACTTCCCCCACTACTTCCCCCTTCCATCTTTCCCTCCCTCCCTCCCTCCTCCCCCCCCCCCCTCCCCCCTCCCGTTCCACTCTCCATCCGATAAAAACCGTGCCACATTCCTCTTCAGCTGGGCTGTCACATTCTGATCGCGACCCCGGGCCGTCTGATCGACGTGATGTCGCAGGGCATCCTGTCCATGGACGGCTGCCGCTTCCTCGTGCTGGACGAGGCCGACCGCATGCTCGACATGGGCTTCGAGCCGCAGATTCGACAGGTGGATCCGATTCGCTTGTACAGGGTGGCCCAAAAAATGTGAGACCCCTAACTTTGTGGCCGCCATTCCCAAGCTTGTCTGCATATATCAGACCCAAATTTGGACACAACGTAATGTGTGGTGATTTTTACCAACATGTAAAATTTCAGACCATTTGATGCAACGAACGCCAAATTACGCCAATTTCCACATCGTCATGGCGGAAATCGGGTGCAGCGGCTTTTCAGTGTAGGGCCGGGTGGAGGAGCAGGACGTCCATGTCGCTGGGGTCCTCCAGGGCCTTCTCCATTGAAAAGTCGCTGCACCCGATTTCCGACATGACGTTGCGGAAATTGGCGTAATTTGGCGTTCGTTGCATCAAATGGTCTGAAATTTTACATGTTGGTCAAAATCACCACACATTACGTTGTGTCCAAATTTGGGTCTGATATATGCAGACAAGCTTGGGAATGGCGGCCACAAAGTTAGGGGTCTCACTTTTTTTGGGCCACCCTGTAGTAGGGATCTGTGGCGATTTGATTTAATTTGATTGGTGTCTCTTGTTCAGATCGTGCAAATGAGCGGCATGCGACCCAAGGGCGAGCGCCAGACGGCCATGTTCTCGGCCACCTTCCCCAAGGAGATTCAGGTGCGCGTGAGAAAAGGCATTCTGCGACGTGGGGGAGGGTTGTGTTGTGTGATATGATTTCTCAAGATCGGACGAGGAATGCTAAATGACAGTTTATCGCCTGCGTAATCCATGAATACCCACGCTTGCAATGCTATAGAGCCGGCATTTCCGGCTTACGAGATGTAAATGGCCAAATTCCCTTGAAGGTCCAATAATTGTGGCTAGCTGCGCCAGTTTGCACCCATTTGGTATGGCACTTTGGCTCCCACTGTAAATCGGGAAAAGTTCGGACAGAGAAATGTTTGGACACAGCCCATTAATGGGTCTTCGGACATGAGAAAAGTTTGGCAAAAGACACTCTCGCAGTTCACAGATCACTGTATTATTGCATTGAAAAGTTCGGACACATGGGTGCTGTTCCAAGTGTCCCACCTTCTCCTGATCTACAGTATGCTCATGCTGCCAATTTGACGAATGTTCACTCAAACTTTACGAATCAGCTAACGCATCAAAAATTTTTTGCTCAGATGCTGGCCGGCGACTTCCTGGTGCCGGACTACATCTTCCTGGCGGTGGGTCGTGTGGGCTCGACCAGCGAGAACATCACGCAGAAGGTGGTCTGGGTGGAGGAGCACGAGAAGCGCAACTTCCTCATGGACCTCCTGGACGCCGCCGGTGGGTGATGATGAACAGGACGCCAAGTCGATTGGCGTTCTCTACCGGTTGGCCCAAGAAAGCGAGACCCTAACTTCGCGGCTGCCTTCCTTGAGCGTGACTGCACTTGTCAGGCCCCAATTTGGACAGGACATACTACAGGGTGTTCTTGATGAAATACCAAGATTTGGGACCATTTCATACGCTAGAAAGATGTTGGCACCGTTCTGCGCAAGCGCCTTTTCGCTGCTGAGAGGTCTAACACTTGCGTAAAACGATGTCATTTGCTCTCCAGTGTATGAAATGGTCTGAAACTTTGGTACTTCTTCAAAGACCCTGAAAAATGGTCTGCCGAAATTGGGACCTGACATGTCCGGTCGTGCTGAAGCACGGCGGCCGCAAAGTTACGGGTCTCGCTTTTTGGGCCACCCTGTTTGACGAAGTAGTTATCAGTCATCCACATGGTAGCATACAGTTAGCTGTCGGAATTAACCACTAAGACGCTTTCGTAGCGCTGCTACCTGATGTTTTCAGGCAAGGAGTCGCTGACGCTGGTGTTTGTGGAGACGAAGCGGGGCGCCGACGACCTCCAGTGGTTCCTCAAGCGACAGGGTACGGTAGCAATTATATTTTGTGGGTACAGAGGAGCATACATTCGCCGTACCAAATGCGTTTTCACAGACTACCACGCGGTGGCGATTCACGGCGACCTGAAGCAGTACGACCGCGAGCGCCACCTCGAGTCCTTCCGCAACGGCGAGTCCCCCGTGCTCGTCGCCACTGCCGTAAGCATTCCTGCATTCTTGCTCTTTCCTCTTTCCGTCCCGCCTTTTACCTCCCTCCCGTTCCTGACCTCCCTCCTGCCCTCACCCTCCCCACCCTCTGTCCCTCCGTCCCGTCGTCGTCTCCCCCACCCTCCCCTCCTACCCCCACCTTTTTTCCTTCTCTCCCCTCACTCCCTACCGTAACCACCCTCTCCCCCTTCTTTGGCCTCTCTCTTCCCCTGCCGCTCTCCTGCTCCCCCACCCTCTCTGCCCTCCCTACCCTGACGCCTCCCCCTGTCCGTCTTCCCCTCCCCTCCCTCACCCACAAGCAGTGCGCACACTCACAGTCCCACTACTAACTGTCAGGTGGCGGCCCGAGGCCTGGACATCCCCAACGTGAAGCACGTGATCAACTACGATCTGCCCTCCGACATCGACGAGTACGTCCACCGAATCGGACGCACCGGCAGAGTGGGCAACACTGGTGGGTTGTTCTTGTTAATTGGACCAGTAGCGGCATTCAGGGGGCGGGGGGCGGTTGTGCGTCCGCCCCATTCGGCCAAACCGCCCCCCCCCCCTACAAAAACGTAACTGAACCAAGTACAGCAAAAAA